>CATIWM010662531.1:0-11452 GCA_949671775.1 Mallotus repandus
AGGAATTACTAGTAATCGTGAATCATTACGTCACGGTGAATTTTATCTCAATTGGGTACTAACTACTCGTCAGGCGCTGAAAGGGGTATGTGCAATAAGTTTGGTTGCAAAAAGATTCTTTTTTTATATTTACTTAGTTATATAAAAAATTTTTTTTTGTGATTTTCGTATGTGTGATCTCAATTGGTGTTAAGTCGAAATATGGTTCGTGTAATGGAAATTGCACGGGATTTATTATCATTAAAAAGCCTTATGTAATTGTATTTATTGCTGGAATTGTCATAAAAATGGTTAGATTTCCTTTTATCATTGTAAATCTCAATTTTTATAAATAAAAAAAGTATATTTATCATTAATGATAAATATAAAATCCGAGTGCTGGAAATTGGTAGACAGGATAATCTTAAGATTTATTGATTAACATCGTAAACGTTCAAGTCGTTTTTCGGATAGATTATCACATTAATGTGTAAATATTATAAAATTATAAGGTAATAAGAAAAGTAAAAAAAAAAAAAATGAGAATTTTAAAAAGTCATCCTTTATTGAAATTAGTTAATAGTTACGTTATAGATTCACCGCAACCTTCTAATATTAGTTACCTATGAAATTTTGGTTCATTACTAGCATTATGTTTAATAATACAAATAATTACTGGAGTGACATTAGGTATGCATTACACACCAAATGTATTAGAAGCTTTTGATTCAGTGGAGCACATAATGAGAGATGTAAATAATGGATGATTAATACGTTATTTACACTCGAACACAGCTTCTGCTTTTTTCTTTTTAGTGTATTTACACATAGGAAGAGGTTTATATTATGGATCATATAAAGCACCCAGAACATTAACTTGAACAATAGGAACTGTAATCTTTATATTAATGATGGCAACTGCCTTTTTAGGTTATGTATTACCATACGGTCAAATGTCTTTATGAGGGGCCACAGTTATTACAAATTTAATGAGTGCAATACCTTGAGTAGGTCAAGATATAGTAGAATTCATATGAGGAGGATTCTCTGTAAATAATGCCACATTAAATAGATTTTTTGCCTTACATTTTGTTTTACCCTTTGTTTTAGCTGCTTTAGCTTTAATGCATTTAATTGCCTTACATGATTCAAGTGGATCGGGTAATCCTTTAGGTATATCAGGTAATTATGATAGATTACCATTTGCTCCTTATTTTATATTTAAAGATTTAATAACAATATTTATATTCTTTATAGGATTATCAATATTTGTATTCTTTATGCCTAATATGTTAGGAGATAGTGAAAATTATGTAATGGCCAATCCAATGCAAACTCCACCTGCGATTGTACCAGAATGATATTTACTACCTTTTTATGCAATATTAAGATCTATACCTAATAAATTACTAGGTGTTATTGCAATGTTTTCTGCTATATTAGCTTTACTTGCAATGCCTTTTACCGATCTATCTAATTTAAGAGGA
Source organism: Mallotus repandus (assembly GCA_949671775.1). NCBI lineage: Eukaryota > Viridiplantae > Streptophyta > Magnoliopsida > Malpighiales > Euphorbiaceae > Mallotus > Mallotus repandus. Next base: position 1,467 of record CATIWM010662531.1, read on the forward strand.
ATACAATTTAGACCATTAAGTAAAATAGCTTTCTTTGTATTTATTGCTAATTTTTTAATCTTAATGCAATTAGGAGCAAAACATGTGGAATCACCATTTATAGAATTTGGTCAAATATCAACTGCTCTATATTTCGCTCACTTTTTTATAATTGTACCTTTTATAACACTATTAGAAAATAGTTTAATAGATTTAACTTTATTAAATAATAAAGAAAAAGCCAATTATTTATTAGAGGGTCAAAGAAGAGCCGAAATGGTTTAAGGGCTATCATGGATAAAAAAAAATATATTGAGATATATTGAAAAAAAAACTTAAAAAAACCTATTTTTAATTCGGTAGTGTATAAAGTATAACCACTCTTAACTGTCTTAAGTGTAGTATGAGTTAATACATTTATTTGGCCAGTATTTGGTTCAATTTATTTTTTTATGTTACAACTATATTATGAACAGGTCATATCCTTAGTGCAAGGCAAATAGCCATTAATCTTGATCTATTAAATCTACTTCTAGAGAAAATATTTATATGGTATAATATACAATATAGAAAAATATAATATTGAATATAACCTTGCCGCTATTATTGTAATATTATATAGAGCTTATTATAGGTTATGCCTATAAGCAATGATTTAAATTTGTTCTTGTATAGGTACATTGGTAAAAGCCGGGTCAGATCAAGCTTGATCTATTTGATACCAAACTGGATAATTTAAAAGATCAAATTAAGCGCATTACGTAAGTATATTGTAATATATATTAGAGGATAAATCATTATAATATTGCACAAGCTGAATTTAAATAAAACAATAAAAAATTAAAATTATAATTATATAATTTTAATTTTTTAGAAGCATAAAATTTTAGTAAAAGTATAAAGTCTAATTTAGGCTTTATTTTAGAAAAAAAAAATTAGTATTTCAAATAGAAGTAATTTTCAGGCACATCCTTTTCATTTAGTATCGCCTAGCCCTTGGCCATTATATACTAGTACATCTTTATTTGCACTTACACTAAGTGCCGTATTAACCTTTCATAGTTTTTCCAATTCATTATCTATATTATATATAGGTCTAATAAGTGTGATATATTCAATGTGTTTATGATTTAGAGATGTAACAAATGAAGCAACTTATTTAGGTAACCATACTCTAGCCGTACAACGAGGTTTAAATATGGGTGTAGCCTTATTTATAGTATCGGAAGCTTTATTTTTCTTAGCTATTTTTTGATCATTTTTTCATAGTGCTTTATCTCCAACGGTAGAATTGGGAGCTAAATGACCACCATTAGGTATAGATTCAATTAACCCCTTTGAGTTACCGTTGTTGAATACAGTAATATTATTGTCTTCAGGTGTAACTGTAACATATAGCCATCATTGTTTAATACAAGGTAATAGAAGTGGAGCTTTATATGGTTTAGTTTATACTGTAATATTAGCAATAATATTTACTGCACTTCAAGGTGTAGAATATACGGTTTCTTCTTTTACAATATCAGATGGTACATATTCTTCTTGTTTTTATTTTGGTACAGGGTTTCACGGATTACATGTAATCATAGGAACTGCCTTTTTAGCCGCTGGGTTTTGACGTTTATTGGCATATCATTTAACTGAAAATCATCATTTAGGTTATGAGTCTGCTATATTATACTGACACTTTGTAGATGTAGTATGATTATTTTTATATGTGTCAATATATTATTGAGGATCCTAAAGCTTTTAGGGTAAAAAAATAGTAAACTAAAAAAACAAGTTAAAACAATATATTTTATCTAGGTAGATACTATAATTAATAGACTATTTACCTTAAATATTTAAGTAAGCAAAAATTAAAAGAAAAAAAAATATCACTACTTATAATTAGGTAGCTTAAAATAATAATAATGTATTGGATTGGATGGAAATACCGGGTGTGGTCTTTAAAATTAGTCAGGAAAACAATTTTAAAGTGGGAACCCAATATATTAATTGTTTAAATACACGTATATTTTTGGGGTACAATGGTAAAAAAAAAAAGAATAAAAAATGATACAAGCAGCAAAAATTATAGGAACAGGTTTAGCAACTACAGGTTTAATAGGAGCCGGAGTAGGAATTGGAGTAGTATTTGGTGCATTAATAATTGGTGTATCTAGAAACCCTTCATTAAGAGGACAATTATTCTCATATGCAATATTAGGTTTTGCTTTCTCTGAAGCTACTGGATTATTTGCATTAATGATGGCTTTCTTATTATTATACGTTGCATAAATAATATATTATATTTAAACATAAAAAAAGAGAATTTACTTAAGGGTTTAAGGTGATAAGTTTAAAACTTATTTAAATAATCACATCCGTTCGAATGGTATATTCTCTGTGTTATAATAAACAGGGTAGTGCCGGGCGGTTAGGCGTCTTGTTTGGGTCGAGAAGTTTCTCAGTTCAAATCTGAGTGCCCTGAATTGCCTTTGTACTTAAAATAATTAAATACAAATATTTAAACTTAATTATTTGTATAAAATTTAAATAATAATTTACTTACTTACTACTTTTAATAAAAAAAGATAAACCTTTTTAGACTTATAATTGCAATATTAAATAATTTATAGCTAATGGTTAAAAATATAATATATGCTTTTTTAATATATATATACCATAATAGCCTTAAAATATTATGGAAATTTAGGCCAAGTAATGCCAACCATTTCCGTTTTATTTTTCATACTGTATTTAATAAAATAAAACGGAAATGGTTGAGGTATATAAAAAAAAAGGCAAATTGTTATTCTATTTTATGCATATTGTTTTTATAACTTTCTCTTCCTCTTTATAATTAATAAAAAAATAATAAATATTTATTATTTTTTTATTAAATTTGCTTTGTTATACCTTTTAACTTAGCGTTACTTTTAGATGTAATAGATTTTAAGAAAAAAAAAAACCAAATGTTATTATCAACTTTAATTTTATTACCCTTATTAGGTACTTTGATGGTATTTGTTTTGTATAGTGAAAAAAATGAAAACTTATTAAAAATAAGTAGCTTGATTATAACAATAATAAATTTATTATTATCTTTAATAGTATGATTTTTATTTGACAACTCAAGTAAATATTATCAATTTATCCAAGAGCACTATACTTTAGGACACTATGATATTTATCTAGGTCTAGATGGTTTATCAATATATTTTGTATTGCTAACCACTTTAATTGCGCCGATATCTATAATATCTAATTGAAAATCCATTAATAGTAAAACTTGTTATTTTTTAATAATAATACTTTTATTAGAGTCGGCATTATTATTAATATATACGGTTTTGGATATATTAATGTTTTATATTTTTTTTGAAAGTATTTTAGCCCCTTTATTCGTATTAATAGGATTTTTTGGATCCACAGATAAATTGAGAGCTAGTTTTTATTTTTTCTTATATACTTTTTTAGGTTCCCTATTTATGTTGTTATCAATAATAAGTGTATCTTCTTTAACTGGATGTACAGATATGGATATAATATATAAAACGGATTATGCTTATCTAACTCAAGTATTTTTATTTATGGGAATATTTGTAGCATTTGCAGTAAAAACACCTGTAATCTTTTTAAATACTTGATTATTAAAGGCCCACGTAGAATCACCCTTATCTGGAAGTGTAATATTAGCGGCTATTGTGTTAAAATTAAGTTTATATGGTGTATTTAGATTAATATTACCTTTAGTACCAAAGGCATTTATATTTTATACACATATAATATTTGTAATATGTGTAATTACTATACTGTATGCTAGTTTCAGTACAATAAGAACAATAGATGTAAAAGAACTTATAGCTTATTCTTCTGTGTCACACGCAGCGGTTTATTTTGCGGGTATATTAAGTAATGTAATGCAGGGTATACAAGGTGGAATATTATTAGGATTAGCTCATGGTTTCGTATCATCTGGATTATTTATTAGTGGAGGAGGTATATTATATGATAGATCTAGCACAAGAACCATAAATTATTATGGAGGGTTAGCCCAAGTAATGCCAATATTTTCCGTTTTGTTTTTTATACTATGTTTAGGAAATTGTGGAGCACCTCTTACTTTAAACTTTGTAGGAGAATTTATGTCTCTTTATGGAATTTTTGAAAGATTATCTATTGCGGGTATTTTAGCTTCTTCTTCTATAGTTCTATCTGCCGTATATACTATATTTATGTTTAATAGAATAATTTTTGGAGGTATATTTAAAGGTTGAGAAACTTACTTACCTGATTTAAATAAAAGAGAATATTCAATACTTTTAATTTTAGTTATATTTACCGTACTTTTAGGTATATATCCATCTATTTTATTAGATAGTTTAAATTATAGTGTATCTAATTTACTATTTGGCTTTGAACGTTAATAAAAAAAGCTCTTCTTTATTTTTGCTTAGCTATTATATTAGTGCACGACCAACATACATATTTTAAGTAAAGGTTAACACTATAAATATATATTAAAATTAATAAATGATAATTATAAAACAAAGAGTATTATGATTTAACATTATGATTATATGTATTTTTGTATTATATGGGTAGATACTGTAATATAAAAATTTTCTTACCCCGTAAGAAAATTTAAATAGATATAGCATTTTATCTTAAATATTTTATACTTAAATAAGTAATAATTAAAAGTAGATATTATAAAATCCGAGTGCTGGAAATTGGTAGACAGGATAATCTTAAGATTTATTGATTAATATCGTAAACGTTCAAGTCGTTTTTCGGATAAATTATCACATTAATGTGTAAATATTATAAAATTATAAGGTAATAAAGAAAGTAAAAAAATATAAAGTTATACAATATGGGTAATAACATTACATATGGGCAATATAGTAGTATTAGTGAAGAAGCCAAAAGTATTTTTACAACAAAAAAATTGGAGATAAGGCGTAGAAAATTAAAGAAACTTACGCAATCACAGATGTAGAAAACACAAAAGACACAAATATTTTACATTATGTATTACAAATTAAACATAGAAATCGTGGCTTATCTAAATAATTGCGACAGACTGGCTCACGGATGCCCTTTGCATACTCTACTAGGTTTCTTATCTTTATTTAGAGAAAAAGTGGAGGAGTAATGTTTTTATAAATTAATGTTTTTGTTTGAAATATACAATATATCTTATGGTTTTGAGTCTATTTTTTTATATCTAATATCTTTAATTTCTGTTTTATCCGCAATACTAATTGTGATTACAAAAAATCCAGTTGTATCGGTTTTATATCTTATTTTATTATTTTCTAATATTTCTTGTTACTTGATCTTTATCGGTCTAAATTTCATTGGTCTATCTTACCTATTAGTTTATGTAGGAGCGGTATCCATTTTATTTCTGTTTATATTAATGTTAATAAATATAAGGGTATCCGAACTTATAGGAGATACAAACAATAATAATCCTTTGGCGGTATTTACTACTTTCGCTTTTTTCTTACCCATAAGTGATATTTTACCTGGTTATAGTAAAGATAGTAATCCTTTGCAATTTTTAATAAATCAACCGGAACAAATATCACATGTAAGTTCTTTCAACTGAGATAACTCAATTTTAAATAATACAGATATAAGCAGTATAGGAAATATTATGTATACTAGCCATTTTATTTGACTAATAATTACATCTATAATTCTATTATTGTCTATGGTAGGGTCTATTATAATTACTCTTAAACAAAGAACATTTTAATCAAATATAAACATTTATAATTATTTATTATTTTTAATCAAGTATAGTAAAAAGGCTACATGTAAACATACGTTACATATTTTTAAATAAAAAAATACTTGCATTTATAAAAACTAAGATAAAAAATAAAAATTAAAACTAGTTTTAATTTCTATTTTTATTACTAGATTTATGATACATTAAATACATAAATTAAATTTTTAAAAGGCTGCCTATTATAATAAATATATAACTTTTTCATAAATGACTTTTTTTTTAATATCCTATATTAAAAAAAAGCAAATGTTATTAACTTTACTTTCTTATTTATTATATTGCAATGGTTTAACTTTAAGGTCGGATAGTTCAATTTTATATAGCCGTGCAACTCTAACAATATTATTTTATTGTCTGTGATCTGCTTTTACTAACTTTTATATAACCTATTTAGAAAAAGGAGTAGGTTTATATGGAGGGCTATTTAATATAACTGGTATAATACTAACTTTTCAAATATTTATCTTATTGGTCTGTATCTTAATATTAAGTATGTCTAGTTTCTACCCTAGAAAAAAATACATCAATTCAAGTGAATCCCTATTAAATGGTATGTTAAAAAGTACAAAACAATATATAAGTATAATAAATAAAACCTCGGAACAATTTACTATAATAGAGTATGCTCTAATAGTACTATTTGCAGTAAGTGGGGCAACTTTATTAATATCTAGTGCAGATCTTGGTTCTATATACTTGTGTGTGGAATTACAGAGTTTCAGTTTATATATAATATCTTGTTTACATAGAAATTCTGAGTCATCAACCGGTTCTGCTTTGACTTATTTTTTATTAGGGGGACTATCATCTTGTTTTATATTATTAGGTATAGCTTTAATATATGCAAACAGTGGTCTAACTAATTTAGATGGAATATATTCCATAATATCTGATTCTGAAAAATATACTTATTATTCTACTTGATACAATCATACTTATTTCTTTTATAGCCTGCTATTAATATCCGTAGGTTTACTATTTAAAATAGCTGCGGCACCTTTTCATTGATGATCTCCAGATGTGTATGATGGTGTACCTACAATAGTTACAACTTTTATAGCAATAATCGGGAAAATTGCAATATTAATATTGTTTTTAGAATTGGTACATTACACAAGTAATCTATTATATTCCACTGCACAATTTTATTCTTGAACAACTAGTCTATCCATGAGTTGTTTTTTTTCATTAGTAATAGGTACTATTTTAGGTCTAAGTCAAGTAAGAATAAAAAGATTATTGGCTTATAGTACTATAAGTCATATTGGTTTTATTTTACTTGCCTTAATTGTACATACATTAGATTCTTATCAAGCATTTATATTTTATATTATACAATATATTTTAACTAATCTGAATGCATTTATGATATTAATTGCAATGGGATTCAACCTGTATTTATATTATACAAGTACTGCAGAATTTAATAATTTATCTGAAAAAAATAACAGTCCTATACAATTGATAAATCAGCTAAAAGGTTATTTTCTTATAAACCCTACTTTATCTCTATGTTTAGTTATAACAATGTTTTCATTTATAGGATTACCTCCTCTAGTGGGATTCTTTGGTAAATTAATGGCTTTAACTAGTGCACTAGATAATGGAAAAATATTATTAGTATTAGTTGCAGTAGTAACTAGTGTTATCGGAGCAGTTTATTATTTAAGTGTAATAAAAACAATATACTTTGAAGATCCTGAATACAAGAAATCTTATATTTATGCGGATATTTCTTTGTCAAATGTTTTTTCTATTACACTAGGTATATTAAACTTAATGATTGTGCTATTCATTTTAATACCAAATGAAATATTGAATCTATCTGATTTATTATCCTTAATAAGTCATTCTGCTAATAGTATTTAAATTTTAACCAAATTTATCCAAAGCCGAACTACTTATAAAGTTACTAAGCTATTATTTATTTTACCCAAAAAGCCTTTTGGGTAAAATAAATATAAAGGTAATAATTAAATACCCATTTAAAGTTAATAACTTTAAATGGTTAAACGTTTGTATATTAAATTTAATTAATTTTTATTTAATATATTTAAGCTTTTAAATTATAAAAATATGTAAAGGTTTTACACTTTATTACTAAATATTTGTATTAAGCCAGAGCGCAGGCTATTACTCTATATAATTATTATATATTCTAAAAAAAAAATAAAAGCATACTTATAAAATTATATAATATAAAAATACTGTAATATTCTATCAAAAATTCACAACTTGGATTATAATCTTTCCGAGGATTTATTTTTTTAATTGTAAAAAGTTCTTATATTTATTGCCAAAAGTAAATGCTAGAGTAAGGTTATACAATCATATATAAGTTCAGGATGGTACGTTGATAATTATTTCTTTGAATTATATAAAATATTTATATATACTATTAACTAGTCAATTAAAAAAAAAAATATGGAGTTTAAACTTTTTTTTATCTTTTTTTTTATATTTAAATTTACTAAAATATATCACACAAATAATAATCATAAATAAAAAATTTTGTATTTTTTTACCAATAATATTTATCTAAATTTTTAGCAACTTTTTATCTTATAATGTAAAGCAATAAATTAATATATAACTTTTTCATTTTTTACTTAAATTTTTTATTTTACTTGTAACATTTAAATTATTTTATGTCAAGCTTAACTTTTTTTTTTATATTTATACCTATTTTAGCTTTTTTATTATTAGGTTTAAATATTTTACTGTCTCCTCATAAGCCTTATCAAGAAAAAAATAGTGCTTTCGAATGTGGATTTCATTCATTTTTAGGTCAGAATAGAACACAATTCAGTATATCATTTTTTATATTCGCCCTTTTATTTTTGTTATTTGATTTAGAAATATTACTGGTATACCCTTATGTAGTTAGTGCATATACTAATGGTATTTATGGTCTAATTGTAATGTTAGTGTTTTTCTTAGTACTAACCCTTGGTTTTGTATTTGAACTAGGTAAAAATGCTCTAAAAATAGAAAGTAGACAAATGAATAATTTTCAATTTAAAAACTGAAGTGAAAAAGTATATATAAAATAGTGTTTGAACTAAATTTAGTTCAAATTTATGTATATATTTAATAAGGTAATACCTTAATAGAGTAAATAGGTTTAATTTATAACAACTAATAAACTTTTTACTTAAAAGTATAATAAGGTCTTTAACTGTTTTAAAATATTTAAAATAAACCATTTATAAAAATTATAATAATATGTATAAAGGCAATCTTTAAAGTAAAAAAGATACTATAATAGTTATAACTACAATGTTTTTATAACAGATAAGAATTATACTATATTAAATTTTGTCAAAAAATAAAAAGTATAAAAAGGAATTATTATGAAAGGCTAAATTCTTTAAACTAAAAAATGCCCTCCGAAGGCAGATACAGGCGAAGCTTGATAAGATAAGAGATAAATCTCAATAATAAACAAAGTGAACTGAAATATCTTAGTAACTTTAGGAAAACAAATCAAACGAGATTCTACAAAAAATGTGAAGTAAAGTAGATAAGCTTTTAAGTAAAACGGGTTGTCTGTTTGAATAAAGGGGAACCTTCCTCTAAAGCTAAATATAGTTTAAAAGTTATAGAGAATAGTACCGTGAGGGAATGCTATTGAGTAGTAGTTTTATAAGCAGCTTGAGAAAATTTTGAATAAAAAACTAAAGCGTACCTTTTGCATAATGGGTCAGCAAGTTAATATTAGATGCAAAAATAATATATTCTTTTGAAAACACGAAAACGCAATAAACTAAACAGATGAGTGTGAATAGTGCAAGTAAAGGGTGTATAATTTTCAGAGAAATCGATTATGTAATAATGAATAGTATCTAATTTTAGACCCGAAGACTAGTGATCTTACCATTGTCAGGATTATAAAGGTCCGAACGGGTTAGCGTTGTAAAGCTATCCGAAGAATGATGGTAAGTTTAGTGAAAGACAAAACTGACTAGTTGAGCTGGTTTTCCGCGAAACCTATATAAGTAGGTAATTTAATTAATATTTTAGCAGGTACAGAACTGTGATCTCGATCAAATTTATTTGAATACATCGGGGGATCGTAAAGATTTTATCGGAGAGATTTTGCACTCGGAAGGGTTAAAATTAATATTAAATAATCGGACATAGTACGATAAGGTTGTATGTCTAAAGGGAAACAGCCCAGAACAAGAGTAAATAAGGTTCCAAAATTATTGTTGAGTGA
>CATIWM010662597.1:0-11317 GCA_949671775.1 Mallotus repandus
CAATCTTTATTTTATGTCCAAATATTCTATAATATAAGGAGAGTTATTATCTTCTTGATTTTCTTTGAATATATTTTTGATTATTTTTTGTTTCCGATTCATTTTTTGGTATCCTTTTAGTTTATTTTTGGTTTCCGATTCATTTTATTGTATCTTTTGGTTAATGTTTGGTTTCCAATTCATTTTTAAAATTAATTAATTAAAATATTATGAGTGATAATTTCATGTGTTTTTGTTATTTTATAATACTTTGTATATATTTATAATAATAATAAAAATAATAAAACAAAACAAAAACATATTATATATATATATGTTTTTTTTTTGTTAAGCTTATCTCCAATATTTTATTTTTCAGTGGAGAAAGATTATAAGGACAAGTGTAGGTTTTTGTATGGAGAGTCTAACCCCCTTTAGCCTAGATGGCTTTGCCTTTAGCCATAGGGGCATGGCATTTGCCAAGGGTGAGGGTTTAAATCCCCCCTTCCCTCCTCACTCATGGAAATATGTACTGTTAAAAAAAAGTACTGTGCGGTGTGCTTACAGCCTAAAGGTCCTATAGCTATGGCTATGGCTATGGTTATGCATGTGGGGATTGGGTCTGTGGCCTTTACTATTAAAAGAAAGGGAGAAAACGTGTTAAAAGGGAAAGGAATTGGTGCTAATTTTTATGTGTTTGCTGTTATAGCAGTGGCATTTGAGAGGTTAATTGTCAACTTGGTTAAACAAAAAAAAAAAAAAAAATTCAACAATCAACAGTCACTCATCTCCTCCAAAACCTTTGAAAAAACCACTCTACTACTTTACTCTTGTACTTTTTCATTAGATGCTGATGATATTGACAAGGCAGTGGACATAAAGTCAGTCTACATATCATATTATAAATACACAAGGCTCAACTTTTTTCCAAAACCTAGTCCAACTCAACCATCACCCAGTTTTTTAACTTTTGAATACCCTTTCCCTTCCTCACAGCAGATGTAAAGGGTCAAACTTGTTTTTCCAGACATCAAACAATTTTCATCCCCAAAGCCAAACTTCACTTTGTAAACATTCAGCTAATCAAAAGATGCCCAACAACATGAAGGAACATATTTTATCCAAATACATGCAGAACCTAAAGCAATATAAAAACACAAAAATTTTATACACCTGCCTTGAGCATGTTTTACATATAAACAAGCAAAAAGAACAAAATAGTCAAATGGCAGATACATTGCAATACTCTTCACCCACTAACAATTCTATTCCAAACACATCCCCACTTGTAATAACTCAATTCAATCATCATTGCTTTCACCACCCCTTATGCAATGCAACTAAACTGTCCCATTACAGACTCCAATAGTTCAGGTTAGCACCTTTGTTAGCATAGATCATGGTTTCCTCACCTGGAAATTTTCATGAAGAAGGTACTAATCAGCATTCATATCATCAACAAAGTCAGATGTCTGATTGCCGCCTAAGAATTCATAATGGTCTTCATCATCAGTCACAAAATTGATAGCTGAAAATCCCTAAGGAAAGGGAATAGGTGATCAGAAAAAACGAAAACATGAAATTGGAGAGAAATTAATGGAACTGAATCAAAAATTACCACCGATTCAACAACTGCCATTTGCACACAAACACAACAACACTTACATTATACAGCTTAGAGAGAGAATAAAAAAACCAGGAAATGAGTAATTGAAAAAGGAAAGAAAGATCTAACTTTGGATATTGCAAGTGTGAAAAGAAGCAACAACAGGCAGTGGTGGTGGCGTGGAGGGAGCAGAGTTTTGGTTTTAGGACATGAAAGAAGATGCCTTTTGAGCCATTTTGGAAGCCAAAGATGTGATAGGAAGTGAAGAAAGGGGTGAGTAAAAAAGAAAGAAATAGAGAAACAAAGAAGGAGAAGAAGACGCAGAAGAGGAATAAGACACTATTTTTTTTTTTGCTTTGAGTTTTTTTTTTCCGTAGTTTTTTTTGTCCCTTACGTTATTGGGTGCACGCATGTAATTATTTTTACGTGTTTTCCATTTTGAGTGCATCCTAGTAATTTAGAAATTTTTTGAATATTTTAGTTATTAAAGTTACTTTTTAAGACATTTATGAAAAAACCCTTAATATTTTTGCAAATATGGGTTGCATTTCAATATTCAAGAGAATGCAGCCATTGATTGTGGGTCTGCACGAGAATTCTTTTGGCCCAAGCCATTGCAGTTCTTATATCATGGACTCCTGTCCATATTGCAATATGGACCAGGAGTTCATAGCAAGTGTGACAAATATTAAAAATGCTCGTCTATTTTTTTAATTATTAAATTAATGATGTGAGATTTCCTCTTTTTTGTTGTTGTTTCCTTTGTTTTTTATTATTTTTTGTTCATTAGAAATATAAAATTGAATAACTAATGAACCTGAGTATTGACAATGATGAACCTACATGACTTAACAAATGAACCTACAGTAATTAACTGATGAACCTGTGGAGTTAAAAATGATGAAATAGAAATATAAAAACCTGAGTATTAAAACTTATGAATCTATACTTGATAACTAATGAACCTTTGAGAAAACAAATAAAAACATAATTAAAAAATTATGCACACAAAACATAATGAACCTACAGGTTATTTACAATGAAACTACAGGTTACAAAAAATAAACTTGTATGTTTAAAGTAATGAACTTATAGTTTATAACCAAAGCAACAAACTAATGATTTTGACAAACAATATATTCTATAAGTTTCAACTAATAAATCAGTGTATAAAACTAATGAACCAACACTTTATAACCAACCAACCAAACAAACACAAAAAAGTAAAAAAAGAAAACATAATGACCCTATATGAACCTCAACTTTATAACAAATGAACCTTTGAGTTTCAACTAATGAACCTACATGCACATTTTAATGAACCTGAAAAACTAAACAAACAACAATAGAAAGAACCTATATGAACCTCCACTTTATAACAAATGAATATATGATTTTAAACTAATGAACCTATATACACAAACTATTGAACCAATAATTTGTACCTTATGAATTTTATAAACATTATGTAAAATTATGATGAACCTCCAATCTACAGCAAATGAATGTCACCTATATGCACATTATAACTAACACAAACAAACAAACTCACACAATATTGAGAAAAAAGTGCATGTTTTTTTAGTTCACACGTGTAATGGACCCTTGGTCTATATTGCAATGTGGAAAGAGGTCCATAATATAATTTGCCCAATCATTGATTGTAGGTCTATATGGGAATTCTTTTGGCCTCAATTGGGTATTTGTAGGGAAGTAACTAGGGAAATATTTTTAACTAACACCTAGTTTGTTTAGACATCGAATGTAGTATTTTTGATGGGTTGGAATGGTAATGGGAATAAAAATGGTTATCCAAGTCTAAAGAATTTATTGTTCGATCAATTGGGAAGAGACTATTTTTGTTTCCTACACAACCATAACTAAGAAAGCTTTTAGGTGAGTGTCATTATGGTATTATTGGTGGGATACTCTATGGTTTAGGGGTGTGCAAAACTTGACCAGTCCAAAAATTTCTGTCTGAACTAAATCATTTTTTGCTATAGTTTGGTAAATTTCAAGAACTAACAATGGGTTGGATTAATCGACCAATTTTTAATTGGATTTCAGGGGCAGTTTAGGGGAGGTTGGCTTCCACCTGAATCATCTGAACTTCTGAAATATTGAAACTCTAAATGTACCAACACACATACACACACACATATACCTAACCCTAAATCTCCTCTCATTTTCTCACCACCATATATCCTTTCTCAATCCTTTTATTCTGTCAACTTTGTCCTTTTCCTCTTAGCCTAACCCTAACCCAATAATCCCAATCTCTAATTTTCTCACCCCTCTCTTGTCATCAGTAACCCTAATCTGTAATAATCTCATGGTGAAAGCATATTTGTAATCCTATTTTAATAATCTCTTACCCTCCTCAATTCTTTGTTAATGGAATCGATTTATGTTCTCCATTGTGTTATGAACTGATCATAATTTAAGACTTATTTCTTATTTTTTTCTTCAAATATTGGAAGTTTAAAACTACCAGTTACAGAAAAACTATATTTTTATTTTGTTTATAATTGCAATGGTCATATTTGTGTATCTTCATATGAGATAATAACCATGCATGTGAAGATACATCAGATCTGTGCTTAATTAACTTCACATTTATGTTTGATTTGAGGATTTGTGATGTTGAAGTCTCTATGATGAATTTTCTGCGCTTAATTAATAATTTTTCTTTATTTCTCGATGATTTTATTGTTTAAAATTAAAATTTCAATTTTTAAATAATTTTGGTGTATTAAATTAGGGTTTCGTTATTATTTTATTATGTTTGTTTTAGCCTTTGTCTGATTTATAATTTTATCTCTTTTAATATGTAAATTACAATTTAAAATAGTTTTGTTTATAAATTTTTTGAGTTTTTTTTGGTAAAGTTTGATTTTTTTTTTTAGGGTTTTCAGTTTTTGATGATGTATTTTTGCTATATATGATTTTAATTTAATCTTTTTAAAATCAAAATTACAATTAGGTTTTCAGTTTTAAGAAGCACAATTGATTAGTGTATTCTAGTTTTGATGATGTATTTTTACTTGCTAATATTTAAGTTAATTGTTTGCTTGATTGAGGTTTAAAGAATGTTTTTATTGTGACCATGGACAATGCCTCTAATAATGACATAACAATTTTCTATTTTAAAAAGAAATCGTTATTTTGGGGAATAAATTCTGTTAGATCTAAATATGTTCACATAAGGTGTATTGCACATATTCTAAATCTAATTGTACATGATGGTTTAGAAGACGTTTCCATTTCTATGAAAAAGGTGAGGGAGGTTGTTAGACATATCAAGAATTCACCTGCTAGATTGAGAAAGTTTAATAAATATTTTGACTTGGTTGGTGTTGAATTAAAAATGTTTTGTCTCTTGATATGCCAACTAGGTGGAATTCTACATATTTAATGTTCAAAAACACACACACACACACACACACATATATATATAAAGGGTTTTGATGAATATGAGGAGAATGAATCTGCCTTAGGACATACTTAGGTGATGATGTGCTAGATGTTTTTGATTGGTATTATGTTTCCAAAATGCTTGATTTCTTGCAACACTTCTATGAAATGGCACTCAAAATTTCTAGCTCTAAGCATATGAATGCTAACCCTTTTTTCAATGAAATTTCAAACTTACATTGTCTATTAAATGAATAGAAGCAATCATCTAATGACAACCAATTGATAATGGCCATGAATATAAAACGCAAGTTTGTGAAATACCGGAGGATCTAGAGAAAATGAATTATATGATTTTCTTTGCTAATAATTTGGATCTTGAAAACAAATATGAATACTTGGAATTCTCTTTAAGTTAAATGTATGGGCCAAAGTTTAGTGGAATATTGTTTTCTCTTGTGAAATCTTCTTTTTTTGAGTTATTTGATGACTATAATGCTTTGTATGGCCCTATTGCTACTGGTTGTGAATCTTAGTCCTAATTAACTACTTCTAGTGAGAGCATTCAATCCCTAAATACTCTTGATATTCCTACTTAATGTATTAGCAAGCCTTTTTTTTGTGTTGAAAGCTAAATTTAAAAAGCACAAGATGGAGAGTGGAATTGGTGGAAGCAAGTAATCTAAACTTGATATGTATTTAATTGAGGCAATCATAGAGGAAAATAGTTCTTTTGATGTGTTGAGATGTGGAAACTGAATTCTCAAAGATTCCCAATCCTCTCTCGATTGGCTAGGGATGTCCTAGCAGTCCTAATCTCCACTATTACTTTTGAATCAACTTTCAGCACTAGAGGAAGAGTGCTTGATATGTTTAGGAGTTTTTTAACTCCTAAGATTATAGAAGCCCTAATTTTCACAAAAGATTAGCTAAGATTGGCAATAATTCAATTTCAATTGAAGAGGCACTTGATGAGTTTTGAAAAATTTGAAAATGGTCAGTTTTGTTTCTTTATGCATTTCTAATATCCATTTCTTATATCCATTTTCTAGTACGTGCCTTCTAATTTCTGCTTTATACTTTTCTTCCCTTCTTAGCAAAGTTACCTCAAATGGGCATCAGGCCTTCACAATTAACAATAACTACATCCTAGTGTTAGCATTTTTTGCTAACAATTTTAGTAAATTTACTTTAAGTCTATCTTTTACTTTCAAATTTGCTTGTGTTAATGTGGTATGATTTTGTGAACTTATGCTGCTTGCTTATATGCGTATATATTTATTGTGATATGAGTATTTTGACTAACTTGATTAACAAGTTATTGTTGCTGACACCACTGTGACTTGCAATATTTTCTTTGAGGCCGTGATAAAGCTGCCACCATTTTTGACCAAAAAACGGAACACTTGCTTAAAATCCCTTGATTGTAGTTCACTGCTGTTGCCGGGATGATGGTTGTATTCTCTGAATTGAGATGAAATTCAATATTTGAGCCTTATATTATAAATGTCTTTCTTTAACTATGCTCTCTTCTGTTATTGCCTTTATTGCAATCAATCCTGTGAACAATTATGAGTTATATTTGTATATTATGTATCTTTTTAAAACTTGTTATATATCTTGTGAATACTTATGACTTCTTATATTTGTATACTATGCTTATTAACACATGCAAGCCATTTTATTTGCTTTGCTATGTTAATGACTGAGACTAAGGGCAGTGGCCAATGAGGCAATGAGGAGGATCTTGATATATTTTTTGAGCTAGACTATTCTATTTTTTGCTTATGAATTTTGAATTTGAGGCAATAATAATGTCTGTTTATTTCCACCTCATCAATTCTCAATTAGATAATGAATGCTTAATTGCTTGAGTTCCTTTGATAGCAAAGTTATCAATTTTCCTCATCTTATATTTTTACTAGTTACTTTTGTTTCTCACTTGGACTATTCTATGTTCAAAATTTTTGAATTTAATTGATTCTTTTTATTATCGAGTTTAATTTTTCATGACACTTAACAAGTTTTTTTGCAAAGGATGCTATTAACTAATGATCAATTATGGTGGAAGCAACTTTTCTTCAACACTTCCTCCTGCATAGGTTGTAAATCTGTGATTAAGTGCATATTTTGATTGTTTTGTAATTGTATTGTAAATGTAATTATGTCAATATTACAGTAGGCTTGGATTCTAGAGGCCCTTTTTTGGCTCAAATTAAATGTATTCTAAATTATACAAAGTAGGTTTAGTATATTATATTTGAAAGAGAATCACAGTTTATTTGAGTTTTAAATTTTTTTATGTGGAAGCCAAAAAAATAAAGGCCCAACCCAATAAGCCCAAACTGAACTTCCGATCCGATGAAACCCATATTTTTCGAAACTCTAAATGGTTGATCTTTCTTTATATTTAATTTGGTTTAATTGAAATAAATACTTATAGATATCCTATTGATTTCAATCAATTTATCCCTGACCCACCCAAACCCGATTGATGCACACCCTTACTATGATTGCAAGAAAAAAGTTGGTGAGTTTGCAGTTGCCATTTTTGCTCTTTCTTTCTCTTGCTATATAGTTAAATTAGAATCAAGATTTTGGTAATATGTTGATATATTTATTGATATCTTTGTAATCCAAAACTTGTAATAGCATTTTTTTCCAATAGTATCTTAAGAAGGTGGTGTTAGGCGTTTTTGGGTGTATAAAGTAATGTTGTCTTTATGCAGGGTAAAAGATATTTTTAAATTAAATTTTTATGAATAAGAAGTATAATAGAGATAATAAGAAGAAAGAAAAGAGATAGCGAGATTATGATGGTGATGGTGATTAACTTTGTGTCAAATCCAATTGATTATTATTGTTGATGTTTATGATGTTCATGGAGGCAGTTTTGTTAATGAGGATTAGTGGTGGTGGTGTTAATTTTGTTTGCAATTTGCTGCTAAAGATATGATAGTATTGAGTGTGTTATTGGAGGTATTATGATGATTGTGATTGAGTAATGTCATGATGGTGTTGTGGATGATGATGGTGGTATTGGGTTGTGCAAATGGTGATATTAGGTGGTGGCAATATTGGTGACAATGGTTGAGGTTGGTAGTAGTGGTGGTGGTTGTGGTGTTAGGTGGTGGTTTTTTTAAATTCGAGATGAAATTTGGTTAGAGAGAAGAAAAAAAAATATTTTTTTATTATCATATAATATATGAGTTGTTTACTCTAAACAGAAACTAGACTTGAAGAGAGGGAAAAATGAGTTTTTAATATTATCTAATCACACTAAAATGATTACAAGTAAGGTTATATACATCTCATATACAACTATTACAGTTAGCAAATATTACAACATATAATAAATATTACAATTGGCAATCTAGTCTAGTTTTACAAGGCAAATATATTGTATAGATGGATGTTGATAAGAAAAATCTATTAGACCCAACTTGGAAATAAGATGTAAATGTTGAGCAGAATGTAAAGGTTTTGTGAAAACATCAGCTAGTTGTTGAGAAGAACGAACAAACACAGTCTTTAAAAATCTAGCCTTCAATTGATTGCCAACAATATGATAATCAATGTCCAAATGTTAGTCCTTTAATGAAAATCAAGATTAGAAGTAATATGAAGAGTTGCCTTATTGTCACAATGCAAATGAATATGATGAAAGAGTGGAGATTAAAATCTTTCAATAAGTAACTCAACCATTATAATTCACATATTGTAAAGGCCATGTTGTGATATCCAACTCCAATTGAAGATCTAGAAATAATAGATTGCTTTTTAGTTCTCTAGTTAAACAAACACCCAAGAAAACACAAAAACCTATGAAAGATTTTTAGGTATTAGGACAAGAAGCCTAATTTGCATCACAATAACCCCGAAGTTCTAAATTAAAAAAAAATATATAAAATAAGCCTTTAGTAGGAGATTCCTTTAGGTACTTGAGAATATAAAGACATGCTTCCCAATGACAGCCATATGAAGCCCTCATAAATTGACTGAGTTGTTGAATGTCATAACCAATATCAAGCAATGAGCATGCAATATATATATAGATTTAAGGTATGTGAGTGGTGATTGCGACTCACAAGAGACAATCGATAGGGATATTTTTTTTTTCGAATATTAATGACGTGGGAGGGATAATTTTATGGAGCTAGCCCTGTGAGTTATAGAATTGCCACTCGACCATAGCCAGGAAATAGGAAATGAGTCGATGGAAACCCATTTCCTTTGTTAGAGATTCTGGGTTCGGGGAGTAGAATCTACTTGACTGTTTCTTAATATACATATCCTAAATTGCTTTTCGCATTATCCTAGTATCAGTTTTAATGATGTATTACCACATTTAAATATTAGTCAATTTAAAAGTCGCATTGATTGATAATTGGCATGTAGGATGATTGGATTGGCGCATACATAGCAAAATATAATGAAGACAAGGAATGAACAAGTATAGCAATTAAAAAATGTAAGTGATATGTATTTCAAATAAAATAAATAAGCAAGTAAGCAAGTAGCACACTAGCATGCAAGAGATAATTAATCAAAACAAATAAACAAATAAAAATAAAATGGAAAAAAGGATTAAGGTTGAAATAGCCTATTTTATTAAATACACCAAAATAAAAAATAAATAAAGGGGAATTGGGATTGAGGATTATATTACTTTGAGAATAACCTATTCTAATAAATACAATTGAAATAAAAATAAAAGAAAAATAATATTTTAATAATTCTTGCAAAACAAAGGTTAATACGCAAACACATGCAAGCACACACCACATTTATAACAGTTTAATATATTTCATTCATACACATATTATCTAATGAAGAAAGAAAGAAATTAATCAAATAATAAAACGAGCATAAAACAAGTAGTAAATTAAGATGCAAGTGCAAATACATAGATTATGTGATGAATATCTTGAGTAATTTTAAAGGAATTCCCTAAATGAGGAATTTAATTAGAACGTCATTGGTATTCTTTAATAATAATTTTTCTATTATAACTCTAATTACTTAGTTGTTGCACATTTATTAGTATAATGCATATACAGTAAATAAGAAAAAGATACGTATAATAGAACCAAGATTCCATAAGTTTTTAAATTTTAATAATTAAGTTCTCAATAATTGCTAATAAACAATTATTGTAAGTTTTAACTACTATATCCATTAGTGGCAGTCAACAAAAATTTTCCATTAGTTAGCTCTTTAATTTTTATATTTTAGTCCATAACCTTTTTTAAAACATATATAATTTTAACAGTTTGGAATATAAATTTTTACTAACATTTTAGAAGAACTAATATCTTTCAGATTTACATACTAACTAAAATTTTTTAAATAAAATTCTAATTATACAAAAATTCCAAAAAAATTAATACTTAATGCTTTATTTAAAATTTAATTTATAATGTATTAAAATAATGATATTATCAATCTTTTTACTTTAACTTAAATTATTATTTTTTAAATAATTTAAGTTAAATATTTTTAACATTAATTTATAAATTTTAAGAAAAATAATTTAGGTTAAATAGTTTTAATTTTCATTTTTATAGAATTAAGTATAATTAATAATAATAATAATAATAATAATTGAACATTTGCATAGTCAAGTGCTAATCCATCCTTATTTTGACTTTAATAAACTTTTTTAAATCACTAATACTTTGTATTCAAGTGTGTCTATAACATTAAGTACATAATCATATTCAACAAAAACAAGGATTAAAGACCAAATTTAAGTTCAATTGAAATCTTCAAAGTCCTCTACTAGTGTCTTCCAAAGTATGGGAAGTCATTTAAAGCCAAAAACATAAAGTTTTCTTCAAGTCAGTCTATGCTCATGATCCCGAGCTGATTAGTTGCGATCCCAAGGCTACACTCATGATCCTGAGCTGACAAGTGACCATAACTTTAGGAAAAAGGCTGCCACCTTCACTATCTATTGTCACAATCCTGAGTTGACTGCTCACAATCTCGAGCCGTTAGTGACTAGTCTCCAACGGACAAATTTGTGAGTAACTATCATATTTTTCAATGCTCACGATCCTGAGCGTACCAAATCCAATAAAAATTTGAAATTGCAATAATGAAGGAGAAGAAGGACATGGACACATTTAATGACTCCTAACATCTATTTTCTTCTGTCCAACTATAAAATCAAGTCTTTGAAGCTCATTTAAAGAGTTAGTGAAGTTGCTTGAACCTATTGAATTCTTAGAAAATATTTTGAGAAATTTTCAATTCTTCAAAAATCTTCATTGTTATTGAGTGTGGGTTGAGTTCTAGGTTAGCTCTCTTTTTCAT
>CATIWM010662818.1:0-24611 GCA_949671775.1 Mallotus repandus
TTAATCGTTTCAAAATCCAAACGATCTCTATATTCTAGGGCTGTCTAGTCTGTGAATATTTGGGAAAAATGAAAATTTTTATTATTAACTCAACAAAAATATCTCAAAACATCTAAAAATGATAAAAAAAACACTGTCTATGAAAAAACCCTGGCTAAAAATTGCAAAAATCCAAAAAAAAACCCCTAAAATCAACATAAAAAGCTTAAACTAAAATGTGAAGCCCTAAACGATGGATTTTGGGCCTGAAGCTGTTGTGTTACAGCTGCAGCCGTAACACCACTTGTAGGTCTCTGAGTCAGCTTCATTTTGATATATTATGGAACCCTCATTTCAACGGACCTGAAAGTTAGACCCTTCAGAACCTGCATTGCTTAATCTTTAAGAAATCCAAACGCTATATATATTCCAGGGTTGTCTGGTCCGTTAATATTTTGGAAAACTAGAAAATTTTATTATTAACTCAATAAAACTGTCTCAAAACATCTAAAAATGACAAACAAACACTGTCTAGGAAAAAACCCTAGCTGAAAATTGCAAAAATCCAAAAACAATCCCTGAAAATAAACATAAAAGCTCAAACTAAAATTTGAAGCCCTAAACGATGGATTTTGGGCGTGAAGCAGTTGTGTTACAGCTGTAGCGGTAACACAACTCGTAGGTATCTCTGTCAGCTTTGTTTTGATATATTAAGGGCCCCGCAGTTCAATCAGACTTGAAAAGTTAAACACTTTAGAACCCGTAATCCGGTAGAATTACTAAAAAAAATTCAGATTCAATGGCAAGAGTGGGTTGGTGAGGGCAAAAAAGCAGGTAGCCTCACTTCAAGCTCAAACAGAGATGACACCCCCCATAATTGGGAACCTCCGAGAAGGAAAACAACTTAAAATCAACAGTGATGCGTCCTTTATACAAGGCAAGTTAGAAGCTCAATTGGCTTTTATTTATAGGAATGAAAAAGGAGAGATTTTGTTAGTAGAAGCAACAACTGTGAAGTGCAGTTCCCCATTAGTTGTAGAATCTTTAGCAACTAGGAACACTTGTAAGTTTGCAATAAACAAGCGCTTGACAAATGTTGTAATTGAATCAGATTCAACGTTATTAATTAAGGTAGTGTATAATGACTTAGATGCAGTGGAATGGGAAATCAAAACAATTATGGAAAAGAACCAAGGGTTAGTGGAGAGCTCAAGACGAGGAATGAAATTGAGGAAGATTAGCAGGAAGGCTAACCAAGTGGCAGATTGGCTATCCAAAAGTGATTTTCTTTTTAAGAATAGAGAAAGATGGAGTAATATGCCTTGTAATCTAGTTAAACTTATTGAACAAGATGTTGTAGCTTATAATATTTCTTTGGTGAATTGAATGAATTCTATTTATTGACGAAAAAATGAGCATTTTTACCCAGTGGTGCATCAAGGACCAAGAGCTTGAATTTGGGCTCCCCGGGATTTGTATCGATGACAATTGATAGGTGTCTACAACATTTGATCTAGGGGTCATTGGCGTTTTAGGTATTCTATAATCACAAACACTAAAATATTCTTAATTTTATATGAAAATACCATTTCTATAATAATTTTCCTTCAATATGTTAAACTTGGTTAGCATCACAAAAAATATTCTTTCTATATTTGTTTATGTCTCATTTTATTATATTTGTATATTTACGAGGAAGTTTACCCACACTTCACCGTGGACAATATTAAAATATTTCAAAACAAATATTAATACGAAAATAAAATAAAATAATATAAAAGTTGAGCATATTAAATTAAGTATCAGATATAACCTACAACATTTCATTAACATAAGTTGTCCAACTTTTTTTAAAAAAATGCTAATAGTTTATAATAAGTAGCATAGGTTTATTTTCTTTTATTTTGCATTAAGAACGGTGCTCCTGTACTGAAATTATAAAGCCTATAAATAAAAAAAAAAAAGCAATTAGCCAAATTTAAAGATAACATTTATTTTTTAAAAAATAGGTATCAAATTTAGCACTGTGAAAAAATCTTGTGCATGTTTTTTTGACAGGTGATCCATTTGAAAACAAATCCATATGCACTTGACCGATCGCTATTGAAGTAACTGATACCTCAACAGCATGCGAACCTTCTGATGCATCACTAACATGACTGCTTCCACTGCTAGAAAAATCAAGGGATTTATTGAACGATCAGCCTGCCGTAGAAGAAATGGACCTGTGAAGCAAGGTAAAAGTCGCGGAAGGGCAACCTTAAAAGAAATATCGTATGGATCTTATATCTTATTGCTGATAACAACTAGAAAAATTCTGTCAAATACATAAATGAGTATCACCAAAGGCGAAACCAACATATGATCCTTATAATGATTTGCCAATATTATGGCAGGCAACCTGATCAATCAACAGCTAATCGTCCAAAAATAAAAAAAGACAATGCTTCAGTTGCATCTTCAACAAATGTATTTAACTTATACCTAAAAAAATTACAGGTAACAAAATGTAACAGGATAAAAAAAGTGATTAAAAAATATTTAATTTTTTTAAAAAAAAACCATTAATAGTGTATAGGAGGATCACGTAGTACTCTGCAATTATTGCACCACACCTCCTTGTTTTAACTCTGAACACTACTCTTGGACCATGGCATGCTTTATACCACCACCCACCTGTGGCATAAACACTTTTGATTGTTGCCTTGCATGTGAATTTAATATCCCATAAAAAAATATTATAGTAGTAAATCTTAATCGACCAACAATAGATAGAAGCAAAGAAAACATTTTTAAAAGCTATTAGGCACCTTATCAGAGTGAATATTAAGGGATAGAAGTTGGGCAATCGTGCGACGATTTGTTTCTCTGTTTGCATCAATGTTCTTAGAAGAATAAACTTTAAAATCAAGTCTCAATATTCTCTGAAAAGGTTAATGGAGGCTGTAGAGAAACGGATGCAAAAATTTAAAAGAACCAGAGAAATCATAGCAAAAAAATCATATCAACGGTAAAGTGAATTACCTTTCCTTCATGGAAACAATCTCAGGAATGTCGAGATTAATTAGAAACCTAGTCACTGATGTACTGTTAACAACAATTTCATCTATAAAGTTATGTAAATAAATATTGGTTAGATCAAAACAAATTTGATTCAACATGATTTTAAAAAATAATCGTATTTGTAAAAAAAATACAATTCATGTAATAAAAGAAACATCGTTAACCTTTTTACATATCATAGAAAGGAATACAATAATAACAAGACCATGCTGATTTGTATCAAGAACATTGTCCTTTGAAAAAAATCTAGCAGCCTTATCCCATAGCATTATTTTCAACTTATCATCTCTGTGCACATTTTAAAAAAAAAAATAGAATTAGTAGAAAAGAAACACAATATGGAGAACAATAAATTACTTAAGTAGCTATACATACTCAGCATTTTTATCTTGATCCTTTTTTTTCTTGCAATTTGATCGGCGATATAGATCTCCTCAAATTTTTTGATCGATATAACATGTCTAAATATATCTATACATACAAATATAAGGTTGGGGAATTGATAAAGGGAAAAGAAAAATGAAAAAAATAAATGGTATCAACGGTAAAAGGCAGAAAAATTTTTCGACTAATCCACAAGGCATATGAAAAAACAATTGTCATACTTTTTATGTTTTCAAATATGATTTAATAGCAACGTTATACATACCAGTTAAAGGCCTTATCACCAACTCTTGATCGAACATCTTCAAATCCAAGAAACTCGAATCTATCAAAGGGTATTCAATTATCTTCACCATCCAAAACTCGCAAAAAGGTATTTCAAAGTAGTTTGATCTAGTATAGATGACGATTGACCTTATAGCTTGACTGTATAGATATGATTATAAAGCTAGACATATGGTACACCTTTCCCTCGACCATCATTTGTCTGAAATGATTAATTAATTGCCTCAATATTATTCCTTGCATTGTGTTTACCTATAAAAAAAATTCTTTTATGACAAATAGAATCAGAATATAAGCTATAAAGAAAAAGTTATAATACCTCTTCGTCAAGCATCAAAAACTTTAACTTGTATATTTCATCAAAACTGCTAATATTTGCGAACTCCCAAATGCGAGCTATGCAGACTTTTATTCGAATATTTTTTTTTATGTTTTATCAATTTCAAATAGCATTGTATAAGACATGGTGTTGCGCTAACTGTGGACGAAAAAATAGATAAATTTGATCAAACAATTGAAAATCAGAAAATAATTATTAGAACATGCTTCCAGATAAGGTAAAAAAATGAATAGTATAGTTTACATAATAAACCAATAGGAAAAAATGCATATGTTAATATTATTCTAACAACGTACAATGATATCATCAAAAATTTCTTTATATACAATATTCCTAATATGTTGCATATATTCATTATCTTCATGCATCTTTTGTTTATTTATCAATATTCTTATCCCATTGTAAGAAGCAACTCTAAAAAAGTGCAACATACAATTGACTGTATGTAAAAACATGATCGTGTAAATATAAGCTGAAACATTCAAGTGTCTGACCCTAACTTTTTTTTTATTGTCATGCAATAACAAATTCTAATTGGAAACTAATGTCTCTTTAATATAAACAACCATTTATTATCGTGACATGTCAAAACAATTCGAGTTATAAAAACTTTTATGCCATAATGAGAACCCGTTAAGATAATCGCTTTTATGACTTTCACACCTAATTTGACAACCATTAGTTGAGTATCATTATAAAGCCCGATACCTGGATTGATATTACGAAGTAGCATAACTGAAATATTTTTTTAAATCACAATTTATATTAAGGGAATTTAATAAAATTTAAAAAATTTTAAATTTTAATTGAATAAAGAACGTCCAATTCGTCGTCCCAATAGATGTCTTGCAAATTGAATCTGAGCTACAATAAACTCTTTCCTCTTCGAAGACCAAATTCAACATTTCTTGATTGATAACATCAACAACATCATTCATTGGAGTTACAATAGTTCTATTTTTTTTATATATGAATGACCATAATATTTATTTTCAAAGTCAGGGTACGTCTCTTTAATTATTAAATTAATTGGATCAACAAAGTTTTTTATTATCAAATTATCGGGTATTTTAATAAAATTTGCCTCGCCATCTTCTGTTCCAATGTTAATATTTTCTATCGTTCCATCATCGATAGGTGAAAACCATTGTGGAAATTTAAAAGTACATCAACTTCGTCGCACAACATATTCAAAGATGTCAACCACATATTAATAGTCAGGTTATAAACTTTAAATGATTTTCATAAATGCGAACGTGTAATAGAAGCATTAACAATGTCTTCCTTATTACTTCCTAAAATAACCAGAAGAACTTATTGGAAATCACCGCCAAATAGAATGGTCTTACCTCCAAAACGTTTTGTCATACTATCAAATTTGAAAACACACAATATCCTTTAAAGATCTATCGACCACTCAAAACAATACCTGTGGGTCATTGGAACTTCATCCCGAATGATCAGTTTAGTTTTTTCAATTAACCTAGCTAATTGTGTTCCTTTCTTCATTTGGCATGTTGAATTCTCATCAATATTTAAGGGGATTTTAAATCTAAAATGACATGTTCAACCAACAGACAACAATAAAGACACAATGCTAGATGAAGTGACAATAAAACAATTATGCTATTAGCTCTTAAAAATTATATAATTATTTTATATAAATATATTTTTCTTGTGCCACAATAACTGTAAACAAAGAATTGACCTCCAGATCCATTGATTACAACATCGGTAATGTCATCGTAAATCTTCCGCTACTTGTCGTTTAAAGAATGGATAGGTCTCATATGCTTTTCTTATAGCTCATTCATATCATAATTTAGTTCTTCGAGGAGTAGCCCATTGTTTATATCACGATTATCTAGATAATTTGACTGTGACAAATCAAAATTGAAATTGAAGAGTTGTTTTGATTAAAAAAATTTTCAAGTTCTAATAAAACTTTATTTTTCAAATATTGTTATGATATTGATTCGATAGAAACATTCAATGTGGTCCTCAATTCATGTTTGATATCATCAGAAAAATGTTTCCAAAAAGTTTTACGAAGTTTTCTTGGGTCATTACTTCACAAAAAATAATCAAAACAATAAATAAATTACGCAATTGAGGAGAAGACTCATGAAAAATAGATTCTTCTAAACCATAGATCCATTTAGTATCATTTCCAAATAAACAATGAGCATTGCATGTAGATTAAAATGTTGGATGCAAAATTTCCGAGACAGTTCTGATATCTTCATGATTTGTCTTAGGTCCTCTAACAATATTAAAAAGCATTTTTAAGTAATATAATTCACCGAAACTCGAATGCACATAAGCTATTCTACCAATACAATAACCTTTTCTTACATCGTGTCCATTTTTTTCTTGGCTGTGCCATACCCTTTTAGTTAGAAATTCAAAATACATTGACATCTAGCATATTTGTACATAGATTTTTCTCTCATCCATTTTATGAACAGAATGCGAAAAAAATTTAATTTTCTACAATGTATGATAAGTTATTAGATGGGCAAAAAAGGACCCGGTTCATATTTTCAAGATGTATGACCAATTTTTCAACGGTCAGTTCTCTATGGTGTGTAAAATATTCAAATAAGCGCCAAGTGGCTTCACATGGAGAAATGTAATGGCAACATAAATAGGTTTTAATTTCATCAACAACATGGTCCAGACAATCTTCTTATTCATGAATTACTTCATCGTAATTATGAATAATTGCGTGTATTAAATTAGTGCCTTTGCTAATATATTTAAATAGGTATTTGACCATCATCATTCAGTAGTTGTATTCAATGCATATATGAACATTATATTTCAAAATTAATTAAATATTATAGGGAACAATGAATCGGTTGTCAATTTTTTCACTATTCTTAATAACGTATCGACCATTGTTGTGACGTCTATAAATTGCAAAACCATTAGCATCAATCAATATTTCATTTTGATAATTTTTAGATAAAATTTTGAATAAAAATTTAGAAATTAAGTTATACACTTCAGGGTTAGTTTCAATGCATGGAAGTGCTGCAGATATTATTAAATCAATGTCTTAAGGCGTTCTTAGCGTAGCATCATAATTAAGCAAAACCATACAGTGAACATGGGGCAATCCTCTTTTTTGAAATTCAATCATACATATCAACAAAATTGTCTTGCCAAAATGTTTATTCTTTTCACATAATCAATTAAGTGCATTATTTTAACTCCAAAAACAAGAATGATAATGTCAGGTCTTTCATAAGGTCTTTGCCTATTAATGTAGTCCAGCATTCTTTATATTTATGGCAAAAGTGGGTTACATGTAAATGTTATAAATAAATTAGGATGACCATAAAATTTATGTATGGCCATTGCGCATGATAATGTTCCATTATATATCTTGGACTGTTTAAGGTTAAAAGCAATATAATCACAGATTTTCCAATGTCATTAGAACTGCGGATGCCTTAATGAATAACATTTTTTATGCCAATATATATCTTAGATCTCAATTCTTTATGATTAAGTCTAATAAAATCCAACCACTCTTCTTCAACACATGAAAACACATCAATGATAAACTATTAAAATAAATGACCTCCATGTAACAAAGTTGTTCCTTCATTTAATCTCTGTTGCACTCTATACATATAATATTCTCTCATAGTAATATATTTTCTTGAAATGTGCGACAAACAGTTTAAACTTATATATTTGATATCTATCATGTACCTATCTTTTTCGTAGGGTAATAAAATAGGATGTTACATCACCATAAGACATGGATGTAGAACACTAATACGTTTTAATTAATTAGTTTTATATTCAACTATAATATCTCATTTTTATCATATAAACCATAGTTCCCAACAATCAGGCCAGCGATTTCTAAAGATGAAGGGATTGAATATTGCAAACTATCATGAGCTCTTTTACCAAGCAATTTCAATTTTATAGGCAATACATTATCTTTTTTGAATTTATCTCTTGCCATTCTAAATGATTTTGCCTGGACATTACTTCATCGAACATTTTAATTAAACCTTCAACAATCATAATACTAATATTTTTAGATGATTCATCATGCAAAAATGAAGAAATTCGATTGTTCATTTCATTTTCGGTATCATATATGTACAGTTGTGCAAATTTAGTTTTTGCGTCATCTTCTGGTAGTAAAGAGCCAATCAATGATACTTCTGTCCATATATTCTGAAAATATATGGTATGAAGATTTTATTAACTTCATAATAAATTTTTTTGTCCATCGATGTAAAGGCAAACATGGAATTATATAATCTAATGTTCTCTCTAAATTTTGCAAAAGTGCATTTCCATTGGTTGTAAGAAGAGTATCAAGGAACGATGGTGTCTGTGCAAGGAACGATAGTCTAATTCCACCTTTTTTACAATAGAGTGAATATATTTTTTTCCATGATTTCTAGAATCTTTAACGCATTATGTGTCCCAATGCAAAGCCCTACAAAACATGCATTATCTATTTGGATGGCCAATGTCTAACCTCTATAAATAGTGCTCTATAAAAGGTAAAGGATATCGTCAAGGAAAAAAAAGTTAGAATGTAGGAAAATAAGAGTTTGGTGAATAAGAAAAAATGCATTTCTACTTTAAAAACACATTACTTTTAGTTTGTCAAAAAACACAACTGCTTTGAATAGGCAATTGCATAACAGTCGGTTGATCAATCGCAGAAAAAGCAGTTGAGTGACTTCTTTTTTTATGATAATCTCGTTATTGAGGTTTGTCCATATCAAGTTGATAGAATGATGTTGCATAAGAAAGATAGTTAAATTATACATTTTAAAGATTTATCTATAAAAAAAAATCATATGTTTACATGTGACATCGATGTCAACTAATAAGGTATTGGTTTTTGTGTAATCACTATGAATGTTGTGAGTTTACCTTGGCCAGTATCGCAAAAATGAACATTAATGTCAAAAAGTTGTTCTTCTCCAATGAATGGTTCATCAGGCACATCCATAAACAAACATCAAAAGATGAAACCAAGCAAAAAAAAAATGAAATCTAAAATATAAATATTCATGAACAAATATGGAAAACACGTTCAAATGCACGATGACAAGAGACAGAGTTGGGAAATAATCAGACTTAAAAATTAAAAAATCCAAACCGTAATAAAAAAAATTAGGGCTACATCGCAGAAGAAACATTGTGTAGATAAAAACTCAACTTGCATTGACAAAAAATATAAGTTACACAACATTTTTAAAAAGACAATCAATATTAGAGTTTAACTTATTGAAAGAGCAAGAAAGAACTTAAACTGATAGAATCAAATTATATTGATAACATAAATTCAAGTTATAATAACATTATAACATGCATGCAATAAATATTAAAATTTTGAAAAATTTAATTATGGAGACATAATAGTATATTGAAACTGAAAAAACTATTTTAAAAAAAATAAGACCGAACAATCAATAGCAGTTTAAGAAAATTGCAAACTGAAAGGACAACTATGCATATATTTCATTTATAAATATAGGAAACGTAGAAAATTTTGTATAGTTATAATCTAAAATTTTAAAAACCATTAAAAAAAATACTATAATCAATGATGAATGGGGTTAAAATGTGCATGCATTAGAAAAGCAAATTAAACAGTTGGTCAGATACAAATTTTTTTTTCTATGAATGCTAAATAACTTAAAAAATGTAAAAAAATAAAAAAATAAAAAATTAATTAATAAGCAACAGAGGAATGTTTAATGTCAACAAAAGGAGTTAATAATTTTTTTCTCAAAAAAATTGCTTGCATGCTCAAAGAATTACCAGATTTAAAAATAAGAGCCAATATGCATTTTAAATTGATATACATTAGTTAAAATGCTCATATAAAGTGTCAATTATTTTTATTTTTTTGGACATTTGTTTTTATCAAATTTAGAAAAGAAAAAGCTCATTAGTTTGCAACATAGTGTTTTTTTTTCATTTTATGTAGCAACTGAAAAGCACATTAAAAATAAAAAAGAAGAATGATTGAAATTGTGTTTGAACCAACATTAATTTGTTTCTTTTTTTCCCCTTGCATTGACAATTTTCTCTCTTGGTCACATGGGCCAATGTGGGAAAAATGCAAGAATTGTTCGGCTATAGTGGGATTAACGAAAAAAGTTGTAATACAAAGAAACAACAAACTGAAGAGCAGACAAGAAGATGCTCAATTCAGTATTATAAATAAAATAAAAAACTACATAAACAGAAAATCAAAGTGAAAAGGAAAAAACTTAATAAATAGCATGTTGTTTATACATCAAAAGACGTTGGACAACCTTAAAGAGATTATGTAGTAGTCTAAGCAAACTTAACTAACCCTACACCCTAAAAAAAAAAGGACAACACTAAATAAATGACATTTCATTTATAGAGCATCCTAATAAGGAAGCATATGGCTATCATAGTTATTTAGAACCACCAAGTAAAAAAAAAAAGAAAAAGAAAAAAACTACATAAGATGATTTGCACTAGCAACAACCGATCTGATCCTTTTTAGAGACTTTGTCAATTTTTGACATTTCCACATCACTGAAATATATTGGCCGAAAACATGGTTATAGGCTGCATGAATAGCTTGCAGTTCATTATTATCGGGATCATTGCCAAACTTTAACAAAACTAATTCTTTATTATTATAATCAACTATATCAAGATTATATGTTGTTTTCAAATGATCAAGAGCATCCATGTTTGATGAATTTTTAGCATCAAGCATATATTCAGAACTTATGCCAATCATCTATGATATGTATATTTGTTTTCACCACTGTTTGCGTAAGGGTAGTAGACGGTACACGTAAACACATGGTCATCTTTTTATTGCTCATTAAATGTAGCTTGGGGAAGACCCAAAGTTTGCAAAACAATCTCAAGAATGGGAGCTATAAGTAGCCTAATGGTTGCCATAATATATTGTTAATAATAAAAAAACAACTTGATTAATACATCTACATGGGAATCTAACTTTTTTTTACTTTTAATAGACATAGAAAGATAACTTAATCAGCCACGCAACATAAAACTAATACAAACCCTACCTATAACAGAGATAGAATGCGCATCCAACTTTAAAAATATAATGTGCATCCAACTTTAAAATCTTAGCCCAAAATCATTAAAAAAAAAAGGTTCTGTTGATGGAACTAAACCCCTTGCTTATTTAATTGAAGCAAGATACTTAGTTATTAAAAAGATGAACAATCACACAATTCTAAGTTTAATCTAACCTAACAATTGTAATGAAAAGTAGAAGTGAAACAATTCAAGTAAATTTATAAAGTTTCAAAAGAACAAAGTTAAGGAAAAACCTCACTTAATTGATCAAAATTCACTAAATTCGTTTTACATAAGGATAACCTTTATATAGGCATGCAAACAACCTAATCCTTGAAGGAAAAGGTTTTCTTTCGTATTCCCAAAGATACCTATAAAGGAAAATCTTTAACTAAAGAGGATTCCTTCAAAATTAGGTAAACTAATGACAATTAGTGACAGCTCATGACAACTCATCATTAAAAAGTCAAAATTACTACAACTCATAACAACTAAGCAAAATGACAATTCATGACAACTAAGCAATAACTAAGCACTGAAGCATGTCATGTCATATGTTGATCTTTAACCTTGACTTGGAATATTCTTGAATCTTTATAAATCTTTAAGAAACTTCTTGAATCTTCCTTATTGACTCCAAAAATAGAAAATTAACTCAAATTTCATCCAATTTAAGCTAATTAATTTCAGAATAGAAAATTAATCTAATTAGCTTGAAATCTTCATCATGTGGCTCCAAGCTCTCACTTGCGGTTGAATCCACCAACTTGCTTATAATGTGAAGGAAAAATGAATTCAATGTTTGTTTAAACTTTTTTGTCCTTGATCTTGTCATTGGACCCACATAATGCAATGGACCAATTAGTTGGTGGGCTTGCTTAGCTTGATTGCATCATTCCCCCTTCCTCAAGTTGATTTATGCTCGAACCAGCAACATTAAAACTTCATTTAAGAAGGTTTTTTATAGTTAGCGAAGTAAATTAATTGTGAGAATTGTTATGAATTCAAGTGATTTTTACTCCTTTCTTTTTGTAATCAATTGTACACTCAGACTCTTGTGAGAGTTGATAAGTGTAAGAGCTAGGACTCTTTCTTTAACATTTTCCCTGGGGTTATAAAAAGAGTAGTGAGGTTCTATCTCTTAGTTAGTATTGAGCCAAGTGAAAAATATAAGAGATTGTAAGGTTTGCATTGAGCCTAAAATACAAGTGGGAGTAAGGTTGGTGTTAAACCTTAAAACACCTTGATTGTAACCATCTTCAAAATAAGATTGGTGTAGGAGTTTAGGTGAGTTTACTTATAGAGAACTATTTTCTATTTTCATTTTTCAATTTTCAAAAAAAATGAAAACTTTTCGTTTTCATAGAAAATTTGTAAACATGTTTACTTGTTAGAAATTGAAAACTATTTTCCATTTTTTGAAAATAGAAAAATGTATTACTTATTTTCATCTATAACTTATTTTTCATTTTTGAGAATTGAAAATATTTACTTGTTATCATATAAAACTTGTTTTATATGTATGAATAGATAAAAATATGTTCAATTTAATAAATAAAAATTAATTTTTAAATTGTAAATTTTAGAATATTAAATTATTGTCTATTATGTTTAGTTATATATTATCAATCATTATTTTTCTAAGCATATATTATTGATCATGATCAAAAAGTATATATTATTAAATTTATATATGACTTGATTAATCATTACTTACCCACTAAAATATTAATAATAAGCCACTAAAATTACTTATCCATTAAAAGAGTAATAATGACTCACTGTTTACATTACATAGAACGTCAAATTACAAATATAATTTTAATATGAAAAAATAACAGAGAATGCAGCTCAATAATATAAAAAAAAAACCATAAAATATTATAACGTCTAGTATGATTGTTATAATCATTCTAGAGTTAGTCTATAATTCTTTCTCGAACAATGCCCATTTGGTGTTGTTGAGATAGATCTACTCGAATGTCAACATGAACTACTCTAACACCAATTTCTTCATCTATAGTCAATCTTTCTCTTCCATTTAATGTAAATAACTAATATGCTCTATCTTCCATATTAATAAAATTATGTAAGGTACAACATATAATAAGAGTTAACTTTTGCCTTTGTAAAGTATAGTTTGGTATGGACTTTAAAATTGAAAATCTAGCTTTTAGTACACCAAATGCTCTTTCTATCATATTACGTAATGATGAGTTCCTATGATTAAATAACTCATACTTTCTTGTAATTCTTCCTCGTCCATGAAAATCATTTAGATGATACCTTTCACCACGATATGGTGCTAAAAATCCTGGAATATTTGGATATCCAGCACATACGACATAGTAATAACCGACAATATAAAAGCTTGTCCTTAATTATAAATACTTGTCAACTTATTAACAACTAAGTCAAAAAAATTACCATTCGAAGGAAATGGAAAATCACTTCCTTGTTTTGCTAATTCATCACGAAACACACGAGAGTCATTCATTGTTCCTTCCCAACCAGTATACACATATGTGAATATCATATCATGAGAACAAACTGCTATTATATTTTGTGTGACAATTGTTGCCTTTCTACCATGAAAAATCTTTTGTTCTGATGCGAGAGACCAGGCTGCTACATGAGTACCATCTATTGCACCTATACATTTCTATAAAAATGTATAATAATTAATAAAAATTAATGTCACCATTAATATTTACATAAATATAATATACATATAATAAAAACTAAATAACATAACTCAAAATATGGATACCTTTTTGGATTAGCATGGATTTTTTTATTGTTCTTGGCCTTTATTTTTATATTTTATCAAATGTGTACCAAAAATTGCTAAGTCCCTAATCACCAATCTTGTTCATTTATGTGTCGTACGAGTTGAATATTGAAACCTCTTAGCCACAAGTCTTTGACATATAGCATGATATAATATTGCTAACCTTCTTCTTCTACACTAACATTTTTTTTTTATCTTTCAATAATCTCATAAGTTTCAATCTATTACACAAGTTGACAAACACATGTGGTGCCATGCAAAAGCTCTCATAATATCTAGTTGGATTGGATTTTCTAATAATACTTCAACAATGTACTCTTTCCCACTTAGCATAAATGTCCTTCATGGGATTCTTTCAGCAAAATCTCATTCATGTTCTATGAAATATCTAGTCATCATTAAATCAATTACACTATTATCATCGTCATCACTATGAGAGTTATCATTTATTAAATGTGGTGTCATTGATCTGCATTAAAATTTTAATCATATATTAAAAAATAGATAAAAAACATGATCACTTCCTAGCTATAACTCAATCAACTTATATTAAAAATAAATATAAGTTGTAGACATCTTAAACAGAAATAAAATAAAATAGAACCATCAAATAGTAGTAGTAAAAATAAAATAACATAGTCAACTAGCATTAATAGACTCTTTTAATAAAATAGAACCATAAACTAGCATTAATAAATAGGCTCTTTTAACAAAATACTTTAACATAGTTCATAAAGTAAAAGTGTTCATCATTCTACTAATATATCAAATTAAACTTTCTAGCCAATCTTGTCTCTTATTAGCACACATCAATATGAATATTTTCCTCCAATCTTGGTTCATGGAATTTTCTAGTGCTTTGTTGTAGACATCTTTTGAGATATTGTCCATTGTCTCTAGTATATCCATACATGCTTCGATTGAATATGGATCTAAAACTGCACTTGAAGCTTGATTGCTTTGAGATTTATACATTTCTGCTTTAGCCAAGTCTCTTTCAATCCTAACATTAAAAGAGGATGTCCATTTTTCCAAACAAGTATCCAACTTTTCCAATATTGATTCTTTTTTAAATCGGACATAACCAAATGGAAAATCGTCATTAGCTCTTTTCTTTAAGTTATCTGTACCAGATTTTTCAACTTCAATCACATGCACATCTTTGTTAAGAAATTCTTCCTCATTTTGACGCTTGTCATTTGAAGTAGGTGGTAATTGCATAGATGCTTGGTGAAGATGTCAAGTAGCAATTGATTTACTAAACAATTGCCCAAGTAATTCATAATTTTTACAACCATTTTTTCTGAAGCTCTTGAAGCTTTTATGCTTCTACATATTAGCATATATTTTAAATTAGTTCCAATCAACATCATAAATTAAATGTTAAATAACTATTGTAAGAGTATTCAATTAATAAGTGTATTGCCGCATAAAACATTTTCCAAACATCTTCTACAACAAACACAACATCTGCATTTGAGTCATAAGTAACAACAAAGACGATTATACTTTCCCTTCAATTTTTCAACAATATATCTTTCTTCATTAGCTAAAAATAATTCTTCTCCCATTTGTTGCCAATCTGTTGATTTAAAGCTTGGTGTTCCATTTGGATCTTTTTTTTACTCTTTCATACAAGATTCTTAAAAATTCAATTTCATTGACTTCTGACCATTCTTTTACATCCTCACACTCATTATTCTTTCCTCCCATCCATAGGATTAAAAAAGATTAAGCTCATTAGTTCTATGTTTAAACATAATATTTAAACTAAGAAATTTTATTTAAATAGATATTTTATATAAACATAACATTTCAGCATTAGATATATGGTTATATGATTACAATAGATAATTATAATCACCACTCATTTGAATAATTAAGAATAAATGTTGAAGAAATAAATACCTTGCAAATTGGTTGGTAAAAATAGTAATAGAGCAACCCTTTCCATAGCCTGGCAAGTAGACAAACCTAAAAAGTCCTCATCATTCTACTAATTGCTCTTAACTACAATTTGATAATGCTTGCAACCATGAAATAATCAATGAATTGACCACTAGGTATATATTTTCTAGCTCCCCTCTTCTAATTTAATTGTAATAACATTCAATAAATACATTAAAAATAAAAATGCTTAATTAATTAATTACTTATCACATATACATATCAATTGGGAAATGAACTATTGTCTATCAGAAGGCAAAGCAAAATGATTAAAGATTTTTAATCACATCATTACTATTATGTTGACAAATGTGTGTAGTGATTTTCTTGTCAATATCAATTCTCTCCCCATTTGGAAAAGTGTATGGCCCTATAAAACAAGCTTCAAACATACAATTCCAATTACTATTTGACAAAACATCCTTAAATATAGTGGAAAAATAATTGATCTTCTCTTCTTGTCTAAATATTTTATGCTAAATAAATTTATTCTATTATATAGTAAAAAAAGTGTTAACTTGTGTAGTTTTATTAAATTAATTATTAAAAAATTAATTATTTTTAAAATTTTATCATATCAAACTGAATTAATTAGAATTTATTTTATGTTTAGAAAAATTATTATATTTAATTATTTTTATATTTTCATTAGTTGGTAGTACATGACTTGTCAAGAGTATCAAGAACGAAACAATAATATTGTTACTTTTGTGTTATATTTGTACAAAATTTATTTGATGATTATTGTATTCTAACAAAATGGATGCTTACTACACTTATAATGAAGCCTCTAAGCAAATGACAATTAAGCATGAGCTAAGCACTCAAATGTCCAAAAAAAGGGGGAAAAATTCTCTAATAAAATAAAAAAGGTATATATTTCTCAACCTTCTATTGTCCCTACCATGAAAGTAAAGGCAATACCAAAAGAAATACAATGACACACTAATTACACAATATTAATTAAAAATCATACAATATTGGACATGATACACATCCTAACCAAAAGAACAAGATCATATTTACTCAACATAAGAAAGGGCCAATCTACGAATCATCATTAGAGAAAAAGACGAAAAACAACAATGGGCCCTTTCTTTTAAAAGGTCAATAAAAGTTCCTAATATTAAGTTCTACAAAGATACAAGAAAAATATGATTTTTTTTCTAGTTTAAACAAGTCATATGCAACTTAATTATCCATAAAAACAAACAAACCTTTATAATTTCTTATCCAAATTCATTTAAAAATTAAAGGAAAAGAAAAGATAATCAACAACATCAAAATCCACAAGCAAAATAAAGAAACAAATAGCGTACTAGGAGAGTCTATGATTAGCACCAGCATTAAAGATAGAAGAATAAATGTAGTAATAAGAAGTTGTTCTTTAGAAACTTGAGATGGCTATGGAAACAAACGAACAAGAAGATACCGATTCTTCTCCACAAATAAGTGTGAATTTTCAATTCAAATACCCACCAACCAAAACCATAAAAGAAAAGAAAAGAAAAACCAATAAGCTATGTAGATCAAACCCAGTAATTAATCAAGTAAAAAAGCATCTTTTTTTCAAAAAAAAAAAAGAAAAATAGAAATTATGGGTAGACATAGAGCAATAAAAAGGAAGAAGATACGTATAGTAGAGAGGAGAAGAGAGTTTATTTTGTCTTTGTCTTCTAGGGCTTGAAAAGTAAAGTTTATTTCATCAAAAAAGAAGTAGAAAAGACGCCCCAATGAAAAGAGCGTGTTTTCAAATAAAACTCTGTGTCTTCACTTCATAAGGAAAATTTTTGAAAGCAAAAAAATCTTGTTTTACTCTTTTCTCTTAAATTTGTGAAAATAGTGAAAACACTTTTCAAGTGAAATTTTTATGAAAATGCCTAAAGTAAACACAAAAATTTATTTTCTGTTTTCATTTTGAAAAATTTTCTAGAAAACTGGAGTAGTTTTCTCTAAGTAAACATAACCTTAGAAATCCTAAGTTGGGTAAAGGACTAGGATTTTGATAATCTGAATTCTCTATAAATAATTATATCATTGTTTGTGGTTATTTTTGTGCTCATGTCTTTCTCTAATCCTTTTCAATTTAGCCTTAATCTTTTAATCAACTCTTAAACCCCCAATTTACTTTATTCAACCCCCCTCCTCTTGGGCAATTTTCACTATAGCTTTCACTCATCACTCTGTCTAGAGTTTGTAGACAAGAATTGAATTACAAATGAGAATTTTTGAACAATTAAGAATTCAAAGCGATTAAATCTTTCAATAATCAATTTAACCTCATAAATGAGTTATGAAGATCTTATTTATAGTGCGAGATTAAAAAATAGATTTTTAAGTATGGAAATTCATCCCTAACTCCCTCCATTTTCATTTAATGCATAATATGCCTTTTACAAGAATTTTGCTCCTCATAATTATAAGAGCTGAGAAACTAGTCGTTGCCTCTAAAATTTATTTGCTATACAGCTGCAACCTCACATATGACGCTCCTCATGATTGTGAAGACAAACCATGAGTGGTTTTGGATCTTTATTTCATTTGAATGATTGAGCCTCACAATAGGGACTTGATTGATCATGATTAGGATTATGCTCCTTATGATAGTAATGGGGATTGTGAGGAGTTCTGGAACTTTGATTCACTAAAGTTTCTTTTCTTCATAATTGCGAATGGCTTCAGGTGTTCTGAAATTTTGAAAAACTTAAGGTTCCTTATCTCTTAAAGCTCGTGAGGATGCTCATAGTCGTGATGCCACTTGTGAGCATCCATGGAGGCCATTTTGGCTTGATTTTCAACTTCAAAACTTCACCAATTCATTAAGGCTTTAAACCTAAGTAATAAGCAAACTTAAATGCACTAATTAATAGTTCAAAATTGGTCATTAAAGTCAAAATAAAGGACTATTTAAGATTGATAATGCAAATTATCAACATAGGTGTTAAAGTAATTTATTCATTTTTATTCCACCTATTTGTGGAACCAATATACACCTAAATCTAATAAGACTCCTAAATTTAAAATCCCTAAAACTAAAATTCCTAACCAAAAATCCTAAAACTAGAAAAGCAAAGGTCAAGATTTGTACAAGTGAAGTGAAGAAATAGGTTAGCCAATTTTTAGTAGGTTTGCTTAGATTTTTGAAAAATAAAAGAACTTTCTTGTTCTTTTATTTGAAAAATTAATTTCAAATCCACCAGTGCTCTTTGCATACCTGCAATCTTTCTTCTTTTTATTTTCTACTCAAGAAAATAAGATGAAAAAGATGAACCCATTTCGAGAAAACACCTATATAGATTGTTGTTGATCTTATTCTTCCTTTCTTATTGAGCTCTATGGCATTTACATTTCCTCTTTCTAACACCATCATAACTCATGCATTTCATCTTTTTCTATTAATAATGTTATTATTATTTATGTTCTTGATTTTTTTTATTGATTGTTATTCCAAGTTTCTTATTTCTTTTTAGCTTTGTGTCTAGCAACAACATTACTTTTTACACTCTTCTCTATTTTCATGGATGTAGAAGCAACTCCTCCTTCTTTGTTAATTTTGGTTATATTGATAGTGAGTGTTTGGGACATTATAGCTTGAAGACTTCAGTTTTAGAAGTTTGATTAGATTTAAAACTATAAAAGTCCTATATAATAAGTGAAATAAAAAATAAATAAATTACCATCATACCCGTCATGTCATAAGCCAAATCATCTAATTAAAGAACGTTAGGGCTTTTGTCACTAAACTAGTAATTATAACATAATACATATCATTAGAGTGTCAAAAAAATCATAGAACCATGATATTAACGATGTGAGATGGCATGATACTTTTCCATTCTTTTCTCAAAAAAAAATTGTATTAAATTATCCTTTAAAGGACAAACTAGGTGGGATTGGCCGAATTCATGCAGTTTAAGGGCTAAATTTGTGATTTTTTCCAAATTTTATTTTGTTTTACTCTTGTATTTATTAAGAGTCATTCTACAGTATACATGTTTGTATGTGTATAAATAAAAATAAAAACAATTGGATTAACTTTTATTAATTACAGCCATTCATTTATAAACTAGTTACTGGTACAATTCTTTAATTTAAATTTATTACTGGATTCGATTTTTTCCATCCTAACTTTTTTTTTTACCTAAAATTTATTTTGTACGGTTTTCGCTTCATGATCTTAAATTTGCACCTTTCCTTT
Organism: Mallotus repandus; assembly: GCA_949671775.1. Taxonomy (NCBI): domain Eukaryota; kingdom Viridiplantae; phylum Streptophyta; class Magnoliopsida; order Malpighiales; family Euphorbiaceae; genus Mallotus; species Mallotus repandus. Next base: position 20,077 of record CATIWM010662818.1, read on the forward strand.
TTGAAAATGCCCTAGAGGGGGGGGGGGGGTGAATAGGGCTATCGAACAAAAATCAAAACTTAAAAACAATTAAGCAAGAATTAAAAGAATGTTGAGAAGGAAGAATGATAAACACAAGAATTTAAGGAGTTCAAATTCTCAACAATCTTAAGTTTCCACCTAGCTGATCCTCAAGTTAGGATATTCAATCACCTCCAATCTTATTCATAAGATTTAGATTACACAAGAGTTTAAGGCTCACTCTTCAACCTTACAACCAAGAGTTTCTAAGCTAACTCTTAAACCAAATATCAAGTGTTTTAATGGCTAAACACTTAAACTAATTCCCTTAAAATAGAATCTCACTTCCTATTTTTCTAAAACGCAAAATTAGAAGACCAAGAATTTCTATTCTTAACACTCACCAACTCTCTTCAAGAGTTCAAATACTAATAATGAATTTTAAAGAAAATGAGACCTTAATTAAAGTTTAATGAATTAAGAAAATGTATGTGCGTTTATTATATTTCAAATTAAGCTCTTGAGATTGTTTATATAGATAAACAACTCAACATATGTTTGTTAAAGCCAATAATGATGTCTCCAATGTCTTCAAAAATCAAATTAATTTAATTTGACTTTAGTGCTGCCAGACTGCTTCTCATGATTGTAATGATGTGCTCACAATAGTAACTTTCAATAAAATAGCCGTTAAATTCAAATTTGTCCATTGAGGTTGAAGGATCTATGCTCATGATATCCTCATAGTTGTGAGGGCAGACCGTGAGCGGCTCAGACTTTGAAGCAAGCTCAGACGCCTATCAATCATGAGTTAGAGAAGATCGTGACTTGATCATGAGCACCTCACAGTCGCGAGTGTAGACTGTTAGGGGTTCATAATTTCTTAATTAATTAAGTCCGGCTGAGGCTTAGCTCATGATCCTTCATCACGATCGTGATACCATATCGTGAGGGCAACAAATATACTTATTTTTACATAAGTTTGAAGCTCTAAACACTTTCAAATGATTTTATACTTTCATGAACCTAATACACACTTAACAAACAATATTAGTTTAATTAAATTATTTGTGAAAGATCAAAATACAAAGATTGAGTAAACTATTTAAGGTCAATAATCTTCCCCTTTTTTATTTTCACAAATAATTTATGTATGTGCATAATCAATAAAAATATAAATAAGAAATGTGTATAAAGAGCTCCACCTTTATTCATGCATAGATTTTAAAATCTCTCCCTTAATATGTGCATATATATGAATTTGCAAAAAAAATTATAAAGTAGCTCATGCCTAATGAAATTCAATCTCTCTTCATTAGAAGGTTTGGTGAAGATATTTGTAAGTTGATTATTTGTATCAACAAATTCAAGAGAGATATCACCAATTTGAACATGATCACGTAAGAAGTGATGTCTAATGTCTATATGCTTAGTTCTTGAATGTTGAATGGGGTTCTTGCTAAGATTTATAGCACTTGTATTATCATATTTGATTGGAATTTGATCAATGTAAACAACAAAGGCTAGCTGCTATATATTTGGCTTCAACAGTGGATAAGGCAACTGTAGATGACATGGTTTAGCGTGCACCCAAGTTAATTGCAATTGCGACACTGTTTGAGCTCAGGGCTCTAGGGAATACACTACTATATCATAAAGACATAGCGTGGAGATGAGGAGTCGTCACCCAGGATAATAACTGGGACAAATCAAAGGTGGTTGTAAGCACCCAATTTCGGGATGAGTAGAGTATGGATGCGAAAGAGGACTCCGATGATGAAAATTTGTTGCAAATAGGTCTCTAGTATTTGAATTTCGGATCCCAAGGCTTGATTGCATTTTTTTGAACTAAATTGAAAAGTCTCTTTTTCTTCAGGGGTCTTTTTGTAATTAAAAAAAAGAGGGAAGAATGGATTTCCCACTGGAAATCTAGAATTCTGATCGGAATTTCAGATTTTCGACCGAAAATCCGATTTCCGACCGAAATTCTAGAATTTCGATCGGGAATCCACAATTCCGATCGAAATTCTACAGTTCTGACTAGACTCCCTCAATTTTTTATTTTTTGAAATTATATATTTAAATTTTGATTGGTCAAAAAATCAATTTCAAAAAAATATTCTTAAATTTTATCTGTAAATAAAATGAAATTTTATCTTCCTAGCGATAAAGATAAAGTCTTTATCGTTTAGGATAATAACTCGGATGTTAATCTAACGGATTTTGGGATAATAATCTGGGGTTAATCTGACGGGAAAGATAAAAGGGAGGAGAGACGCAGAAGAGAAAAAAAAAGAGGGGAGGACGGAAAAAAAAAGAGAGAACAAGAGAGAAATAGAGAAAAAGAATGAAAAAAGTTTTCTTTCCACAAAGGTTTGCGTGAACTTCATTTGCAAAGAAAGATATCTTTTTTTACCGGAATTAAAGTTTTCTTTTGGAAGAGCAATCAAAGCCTGGAACTGAGAATATCAATATAGCATATCTATTCAAACGATGAATCAAATAAAGCCTCTGAGGAGCTAATCAATATTGCATCTCTACGTTTGATCCTTTCCTTTTACTTTATTTATTTTTTTTATTGTTTGTTTTTTTTATGTTTATTCTAATCAGTTTTTTATTTTTTTGTTTTGTTTCTTTGATTATGGTGGTGGAAACATTCTATACCATGGAGATGGGATTGAACGAATTAGATCCATGAAGGTCCATGGAATGCCATAGATTAATCCCTGTTAAAATAATGTAGTTTTAGGTTTATTTTATTTTCTGTGTTTTAGTGGTAATTGCGTTGCATATTTATTTTTGATTTTTGGGCATGTAATTATTATTGTACGTAGGGATTGTAATAGCCCCAGTAGAGGAAAAATAGTGGAATTTTAATTTTCTATATTTTAAAATCAATTAGTAAATTAGGTTTATTTGGTAAAAACCCTAATTAAAATCGATGGTGGCTTTAGATTAATTTAGGTTACATATAATTAAATTAGGGTTTGAAAATCACATGATGTTTATTTTTTTTATTTGTTATTTGTTATTTTTATTATTTTGGGCTTGTTTGTTATTTTGATTCATTTTAGGCCCCATGCCCACGTGCAGGTCTAACTCACTAATAAAATAGGCCCTTAAAATTAAATTTAGGTTTAATTAACTTTAAAATCAACTTAGACCCATTTAGGTTAATTTAGACTTTAGGCCCATTTTTTAGTTAAATAAAATTAATTTAGACTTAGCTCAGCCCATTAATAAAGCCTTCTTCATAATTTGTAGACTTAGGATCATTTCATTTAATTAAAATTAATTAGAATTAAGCTCACTAACTTATTTCTTTTTCTTTTAAAATTTAATAGCCTTAGTCCCATTTTCTTTAGAATTAAAATAAATAGATTTAGGCTCACTAATCATCAAAATGTAGGCCCACTTTTAGTTATATTTTACTTGTAAATAAAATATGTAGATTTAGCTAACTTAAAATTAAAATCAAATGTAGTTTAGATTTAGGGACGTTACAACTTGAATACATTTTTTATGTGCTTTTTCATCGATTGGTTGCCTTAGGGTTAGATGGATGTTCAATTAGGGTTTAATGAAATTGCATGTAATTAGGGAATAAGATAGTAATTCATAAGATAATTCTAAAAGAACACAAGACTAAAAGAAATTGGTATTCCGTATCTAGAACTCCTGGTTGTGGTGCTAGCTTGTATTAAAGAATCGAGTTACCACCACTTTCTATTTGTCCCAGTTATTACCCTGGGTGGCGACTCCTCATCTCCACACCATGTCTTTGTGACAGTGGTTAGTGTGTTCCCTAGAGTCCTGAGCTCAAACAGTGTCGCGGTTGTAATAAACTTAGGCGCGCGCTAAACCCCACCGTCTATAGTGGTGGTAACTCGATTCTCTAATACAAGCTAGCACCATAATCAGGAGTTATGGATACGGAATACCAACTTCTTTTAGTCTTGTGTTCATTAGAATTATCTTATCAATTACTATATTTTTCGCTAATTACATGCAATTTCATTAAACCCTAATTGGACATCCATCTAACCCTAAGGCAACAAATCCATGAAAAAGTATATAAAAAAAATGCATTCAAGGTGTAACGTCCCTAAATCTAAACTACATTTGGTTTTAATTTTAAGTTAGCTAAATCTACATTTTTATTTACAAGTGAAATGGAACTAAAAGTGGACCTATATTTTAATTATATTAGTGAACTTAAATCTATTATTTTTAATTCTAAAAGTGGGCTTAAGTCTTCCAAATTTAAGAAAAAAATGAATTTAATTTAATGGATCTAATTCTACTTATTTTAATTTAAATGAAATGATCTTAAATCTACAAATTATGAAGAAAGGCTTTATTAATGGGCTGAACTAAGTCTAAGTTAATTTTATATAACTAAAAAAATGGGCCTAAAATCTAAATTAACCTAAATGGGCCTAAATTGTTTTAAAGTTAATTAAACCTAAATTTAAATTTGAAGGCCTATTTTATTAGTGAGTTAGACCTACACGTGAGCTTGGGACCCAAAGCGA
>CATIWM010662931.1:0-19273 GCA_949671775.1 Mallotus repandus
TAGCAAGAATTTAGAAAGAGTTTTATCAATTAAATTCAATTCTTGTGAGGTTAAAGTCTTTTTCTTTCGTTCTTAAATGAACTTAGTGAATTTATCAAGTGAAGGCTTGGTGCATTCAAACCTAGTTTAATTTAGACTTAAGATTAACTTAGTTAATCTTAGGGTTATATTAAGCAACCTGTAATTTTTTGTAATATAGGTTCTTAAGTACAGGTTATTTAAGGGTCTTGTTGGGAATTAGAGTTTTCTTTTGCTTGGTTTATGAATGATCCTTGGCAAAGGTTATCAAGATTGAATACGGATTTGGTACAAGTTAACCACGTTCGTATCAGATCCTTTTCCCCAAACCGAATTCTTTTCAGCTGTTGAATTCAAGAGAACGTGGTAATAATCGCGACCTAGAGAAATCAATTTCCATGGTTTAGATAAACCCCAAATTGATGTTAGTTTTTGCTTTAAATCGAAAAGCTTCCATGGCGATTCACCTTTAGCCAAAACCAAACGAGCAATGAGTGCATACTGACAGATTAATAACCTCTGCTCGTAAATTTGTTGATCAACCTTAATTGCTATATAACCTCCCGTATTAGATGTTGGACAATCTTCTGAAATAGACGGAGAACCAAGGACTGCAGCCACATAGGTTTGTTCCTCTAATGTTTTAATTTCTGTGGGTGTAACCGTAAGGGGTGCAAACATATCCCCATGGCTTAAATAGGCCATGATGGAAAAAAGAAATTGGGTGCAAACATATTTTTGTTGATATACAGGTCCTAGAAATTAATGGTCAATAATTATCTTTAACATGTAGCCTTATATTTCATTAATAATAATAATTTGACATCTTTTTACTATTTTGAAATATTTTACCCTTTTTGGTAATTGATAATAGGGTAGAGATTTTTGCACTCCATTTTTACTTTTTTAGAATTATAAATTACATAGCTATCCTTTATTAAATCTTTTTATTCTTTTATTAATTACAATAACTAACTGTTATAATTTGAATTTTTATACATTATAAAATTAAATTTCTGAGATTTACAGTATTAATAATTATTTTATTAAATTATGATATTTGATCTTTAATGAAATTAAATTTTAAATTTTTGTGTCGAATATTATTTTAATATTATTATTTATATAAAATTATTGACTTAGTGTATTTGATACACTTTAATATTGTTAAGTGTGTATATATATATATATATATTTTGTGGGTGAAAATAATTGGAAAAGAGATATTTTAATTTTAAATTATTTTAATTTTTGTACTTTAAAAAAAAAAGAAAAATGTGAAGTGGCAGAATGCCACTTCTACTTTTTCTTCTTCTTCTTTTCTTTTCTTTTCTTTTCCTGCCGAGCTAGCCTTGCCACCGCCACCTCCCTCAGCCCCAAGCTGGAGCCGGTCACCAGCCAACCTCCCTAGTTGTTCCCCCTTCCCTGGCGACCACCATCACCTCCTCCTCTTCCATTTCTCTTTCCGGCCGAAGAGAAGAAGGACGCGCCGGCAATGTTTCCGGCTGACCTAGGAGTTGACGCCGATCTCAAACAGAGGCTCATCCTCTAGGCTTCGTCTCCCTTAACTCGATTCATCCGAACAACTTCGGTAACGTACTTGTTTTTGAGTAATTCAAATTTTGGATATTTTATTTATATTGTGTAATTAAGCTTTAATTTGATTTTATTAGATATAGTTGATTTGGAATGAGTTGATCTAGAATTTGTGATTTTGCTAATGGTGATTTTTAATTATTTTTCTGAATTTTTCGGGCATCGGTACTGTTCACGGTACTGCTCCGTATAGTTTCGGGTCGGAAAATTTTTATATTTTTAATAAATTTTATATATTATGTAGATTAAACTTCATGAAGAAAGTTTTGAGAAATTACTTATAGAATTTTAATTATGAATTTTTGTAGTTTGCGTCTAAATATGTATTTTTGGAAAATTATTGAAATTTAGCAAATTATTTAATTTTAATTGAAATTGTTGTTAATTATTTGATTTTAGACTATTTTTTATTAATAAAGGTATGAAAAATAATTTTTATAGTTATCTCCAATTAATTGTTAATTAGTGATAATTTTGGGAAAAATATATGAAAAATAAACTTATTTATTATTTTTAAGTTAAATGAGCATTTTATTATTTTTATGATATTGATAAGTGATTTTAATAATTATTTACAATTTATACTAATTTAATTGTAAAATGGAATTTTATTCCATTTATGAATTTTGTTAGCAAAATATTATTAAAAACTAGAATTTTATCATTTATTTGGAAAATAAATGTTTTTAATATTGTTATGAGATATTTTGGTGATTTGAGAAATTATTATATTTATATATATATATTGTGATGTTGATTCTCGGTTGGGCGTAATTTGTAGTTCGGGGGCCCAACCCGAGAAAGTGAGTTGTGAATATTTTGAAGTGTGTTTGCATACAGGTTTGGCTCTACTTTTATAGAGAGATGTCCGTTTTACAAAGGAGACTCTGCCAAAATTTAGGTAGAATTCTCATTAAACGTGACATCGGGTCGGTCCTAAGTTTTGAGTCTTAGTCGAGTCGTATCCTAGATCGAGTCGTTCTTTAGAAATCTATAGAGCAAAAATTAGGAATTTATTTCTAATTATTTATTTATTATTATCTCCTTTTAACTGCACCGCGAGCTAGACCTTCAGGACTGGGCTAGCTGAACCAGAATAGAGGAGTGCACTCAAACTATGAGTTATTATTATATGTATGCATGTCATGTAGAAATCTTTACCCAACATCCATATATTTGTGTTAATGTGAATAAATATGTCATGCTGGATCAAGTCTTTATTTGTTATTTATCTTCATGGTGATTACTATTATATATATATATATATATAATGTGAATATTGTGTTCTTGACTTGGATGATGTTTTTATTATTGATACGAATTGTTATTGTGATGTGATGTTTTTGGAGGATAGTAGTAGAACGTGCTACCTAGTGGGCTACACTAGGACTGTTGTGCAACAGTATGTTAGATACTAGGTTATGATATATATTGATTGATTTGTAAATTGATTAAAAATTTATTATTGAGATTTGTGGTTGAGAGTGGTGTGGCTGCGGGAGCTCGATTGACCTGGGGTCTCAGGGCCAGTCATACCGACAGTGAGATTGTTGTAGCTCGATTGACCAAGGGTATCGGGGCCGGTCTATTGTCAAATTGGATAAGAGAAATATTTTTGGATACAAGATAGCTTGTTGGCTAGTAAGGAATAATATTTGAGGTTGCAAAATTTTAGGGTTCTGCTCCAATCCTCCATTTGTTTTATTAGTTGCATTGATATAAAAACTGCTTTTGAGCATTTTCCTGAAATGTGTGTAATAAATTACATAAATATAAATATAAATATTATATTGATGTTTGGTTGCTTATATGCTTAGGTTGCATGTATACATATAATAATAATTCACTCAATGAGTTCTGACGCCCCTCAATTATTTTTCAGGATCTTTCTCATCAGACCTCTCATAGTAGTTCTCTTCACTGGACTCTTTCTTCACCAGCTAACTTATGTAAATTTTTAATCTGAACTTTCTTATATTTATAGACGCTGCAGTAGTAGTACGTACTTGTTGTAATTTGCGATGATGTTATTGTCTGAGGTTGTGTACTTGAATATTTTTTAAAAATATTTTATGATGATAGGAAATTGGAGAATTTCTTTATGTTATTAAAAGGTTTAACTTTGAGGCATATTTGTGATTTTGTTTGGTGTGTGAACTGTGTTAGGCTTGCTACGGGTTCCGAATTCATGTGAATTCCCATTCCCTAGCGCCGGTCATGACTTCTGGGTTTGGATCATGATAAACTATTATTTTTCTTTTCATTTTCCTTCTACATTCATTGTTTGATGTTTAATATTTTAAAACTACTTGTAATTGAGTTTTTTTTTTAAGTAATGAAATTTAATGTAGTCAGTTATTTTTTTTATAAGTATTCTTTAACTTTTAACTTATATTGATTTCAAATTTGCACCAATTATAGTAAATAACAGATCTTTTATTTTTCATGAAGAGATTTTTTAAATATCATATGCACATAAATTTATTTTTTATTTTTATCATCATTTTTTTAAAAAAAATTAAAATTAAAATTTTGTGATTTAAAAAAAATAATAAAAATTCAGTAATAATTCATCATATAAAAAGTATTCATAAATTCAATGAATATAGCTAAAATCAATTTACATGTAATTTAGATCAAATATATCTCAGCATATACTCTAATTAAACTATACTACAAAAAGTCTATTTAATAAAAAAAATATAGCACTTATTTTTCTATTATTAATATGTTATCACACTTGTCTTAAAAATTAAAATTACAACAATTTTTTATACGATGAATTTTCATTAAATTTTTATAATATATATTTTTAATTATGTAATTTGATTTTTATATTATTTTTTAAAAAATTTTGATAAAAAAATAAAAATATAATGGGCATATGATATTAAAAAATGTTCATAAAAGTAAAAATTAAAAAATTGTTCATAAAAAGTGAAAAAAGATTGTTATTTTTTTTATAATTGGTGCAAGTTTTATAATTGTCTAAATAAATTTAAAGGTAATGAGTGCTTATAAAAAAAAATAATTGATTATGCTAAGTTTTTTAATGCAAAAAATAAAGATGTAATTTGTTCAGGCACAATTAATTTTATAATTTAAAATGTTAAATAGTAAAATTAGATAAAAATTAAAAAGAGTATAGTTTGAAAATAGTAATTGATGAAAAAATAAACATTCTAAACTAAGGGTAATTATGGAACCTAAAATTTCAAAAAATAAAAGGAGTGTAAAAATAAATGGGTGGAGTGCAAAAATCCCCACCCTTGATAATAATAAGGAGAAATTACATAAAAAAACTCCAACCTTTGAGCGTACTTTCAAATAAAATCGTATTCAATTTTTTTTTTAAATACAACCACAACATTTAAAACGTTATAAAAAAAAGTCCTTCTTTGATGACTGTACTGGTAACAGGAGATAAAACTGTTTTTTTATGATCCATGGGGCCAACTTCGCTGACTGTGCTGGTAACGGGAGACGAAATCGATGCATTTGCCCCAAAATGATATTTTCTCCCCTCCAATTGAGTGTTTCATTTTAGATTAGTAGACTGTTTAGACAGATAAAAATGCAACTTAATTATTATAACAAAAAACTTAGCATATTAGGTATATGAAATTTCAACTTAGCATACTAGGTATATGAAATTTCAACAAAAAATTCAGCATTACCAGTATAGTCATTTAAGGAGGACTTTTTTTTATAACATTTTAAAGATTATGATTATATTTGAAAAAAAATTGGATAGAACTTTATTTGAAAGTACCTCTAAAGGTTGAAATTTTTTATGTAATATCCCTAATAATAACAACCATAATAATAAAAATGTTAGAATTTAAATCATTATTATTATTTATATTATTATTTTAAATTTAAATTCAATGCAATTTTAAAACTCGAAACTTGACTCGAACTTGATTGAGGTTAATGTTTATTTTTAATTAAAATTCGAATTAAAAATATATATTGAATTGACAGCTCACGGACTGGTAGATTTCAACATTACTCGAATCAAGTTTGAGTGATATCAAAAAATATTACTCGAACTTGATTGATAAACAAGAAAGAAGAGGCTAAAGCATCCCCATCACTACAAAGCAGATATGTAAGAGATTACAAGGCTAAAGGACAACTATTTCAATTAAATAATCTCTTATTATTTAATTGAAATATTTGTCCTTGTAAAAATTATAAAAATGTACATACAACCCATTCTACAGCTCACGGACTGGTAGATTTCAACAATTTCAGTTCTACATCAATTGCAATTGCGCATTCAGACAACTATCGAAGTCTTAATCCATAGAAACCCACTTGCACAAATGTACAAAAAGTATAGCCAAAAAAGCAGACTTGCAGATTGTTGACCATGGAATCCCATATTTTCCTCTCCCAAACAATCCTTTAAAGAATGGCCAGAAAAATAACACCACAACTAAACTGCACAAAACCTCCCCTATCTGTAATTGAAGAAGCCCAGTAGAACACAAACACATAACGAGTGCTGCCAATTCTACAAGCAAAATGGTTGTCCCAGGCACAAAATTTGGTGACCCATCAAAAGTGAACCTACCGACATCGCTAGCATTCTCAGAAGTAGATTGTTCTTTTTGTGTAACTTCAAAAACGGTTTCTGACATTGCTAATATCTTTAATGCTACACTTAAAGCTCCAAATAACCATGCACTTGTAGTTGTTATCCTAGTCATCCTAAGTTTATTCCACCATGCACGAATTGACAGTCCAGTTTGAAGGTATTGTAGTAATGTGTATAGACAATAAATTGTAATAAGAGCAACATAACCAAGTAAGGCAGGTTCATGTTGCTCTGGCAGGAAACTGGTGCCGGATAAGATACTGTAAGCTGGCAATAACGTGTAGCAGAGTTCAGGGATGGATTGTATTCCCCATGAAAGGACATACATATAGGCCAAACATTCTCGAACTTGCAACTTGGCATTGATGGATGCTAGTATGGGGCCTTTCCTGCTGACCAGTATTTCAAGCATGCCTGTCGTCCATCTCTTTTGTTGGGTCATTGAGGCCGGTCCACTTGATGGAGAGCAGCCAAGAAAAGCTAGAGGATCCGGGGTGCAGTAGGCCGATCTCCAACCTCTTGAATGAATCTTGAGTCCTGTCAGGATATCTTCTGTCATGGATCCATATTGCCAGCCAATCTGAGGTACAAATTGTCACAGTGCCAATCATAAAAATTCTACACTAAATTTGGCAAGTATGTCATTGAATAAATAAACGTATCAGATAATAATGCTGCATTTTCCAGCTCTTATTACCTCCGTACCCCATGCAGTGCCATACTCATAACCGCAAGCAGCAATATCATAAGCATCCTTAACCAGGTTAGAAAGGGTTTTTGGACCACTTCTTGTCTTGCCTTGCAGTGCTTGACAAGTTGATTTAATGAACTCTTTTGAGTTCCCAAATATCTTTAGCAGTTCCTTGTCATCATTTAAATTACCTGCTGACCAAACAACGGTACACAATTTAAATCATAAGCTAGATGCCAACCCCGAGTCAAATTCTGTGGTTGCTGATTTTATAAAATTAATTTACCTTATTCTTTATTGTTAAGAATTACTTATACTATGCAGTCCACAAGTATTTAAATTATTTGATTTTTATGTTAATAAATCACTTAATTTAAATTGAGAAAACTACTTCTATTGTGTAGTCATTAGTGCCTAAGTTATTTGACGGTCATATTAATTACAAAAAATTATAAGTTGGATGCTGCTTTTATATTAAAAATGAGTACACACCACTAAAGGGAGTAAGATTTTTTGCGTGACTTCCAACTTCATCAGGACATAAACCATACATTACTTTTCGCCTGTGAAAACATCCTGTTCCACAATAGAACATTCCTTGAATTCCAGCAATTCCATGTCCCACATACTAAAAGTGACCAACAATATAAAACCAAAAACAAATCAGTTAATTACTTCCTTAATTAGATTTGCATAAAACATGAACCATTATTATACATGCAAAGAAAATTTTGAACCTACTTTCAGTGCAACCACCACTGAATTCCCGAAAGGATCATCTTTTAGTTCGTCGTAAAACATTTGTGGAAACTGTACAAATGCAAAGTTCTCCTCGTTCATGGAACCCAGAAGGAAACACATTGCGTGACGAACAACCTGCGGATTATTCACATACATGTCGCAATCTACGTTCAACATGAATGGAGCATTGGTCATCAATCCTGAGACTCTTGTCTGTTCAAGGTACAATTAAGAAGAAGAAAAATGTTCTCATCAATAAGCAACTGAAACTAAGTGACTACTTGTAAGAAAAATTGTATAATGCACAATAAAGACAGTCTTCCCCTCTTTAAATCTACGACCGTAGGATTTGAACTCTATATCTCAGAATATCTTTAGACAGAAGAGTTACTATTTGACTACTCTCTCACTGTCAGCTATAGCTAGCTTAATTAAAATAGTCAGCATGAAGATAGCAACTTACAAGCACATTCATAGCACCTGCTTTGTAGTGATGGGGATGCTTTAGCCTCTTCTCTCTTGATATATAAATTAAATGAGGCAGCCCATCTGGAACACCTTCCTTATTCTCCCATATAACCTGAAAGCCATTTGTTGAAATAAGCCATTGCATAATAAATTGCTACAGATGAAGTGACAGGTCAAAATTCTGTAGTTTCTATCCATCAATTCATTTTGTCCAACTCACTCAGAACAAGAAGAAGAAGGAAGATTAGATTATGACTAACATTAATTATTGTCGGATGGTTTCGACGGTCTACATTGGAGAAAACAGCTAAATGATCAGCATGTGAATCCCATGAAACGGATGTTTCTGCTGCATCTTGGATTTTGCGGCTAAGCTCCTCATACTTATCCTATAAAAAAACTAGTATAAATAGGTGAGCAAAAGTAACTTAAATCGGAGAAAAACCGAATTTAACCAAAAAAAACAAAAAATGGTTTTTGGACTTTTATAGCTGTTATTCACATGCATGTCCTTTTTTTATTTTAAAGAATATTCACATACATGTCCCTAAGTATAAAAGATGAGGCTGTTTAGCTGTGCTGTATATAATACAAAGGGCATTCAATTGAAAATATAATAATAAATTGAGGACCTTTTTCAAGTTAAAAGAATACGTGTGATTGAAAATGTAAAAAATTTTCTTAAAAAAAATTAGAAGAGGAATTTATTTCTGTGGTGGTCATGGGTTCACCATGAACCCACGACCTTTTAATGCCTTTTAAGGAAATATTTTCGATTTGATTGCTTCACCCCTCCAAAAATGTAAATAGATATGTACAGGCTTCAAAACCCAACTACCAACTTGAAAATCACCTTCATCATTTTCCATTCTTGTTGGAACTCGAGAGAGTCGTGAGCAGAGAACATTGATTGAGTACTAGAGAAGTATCTGAAAGGAGCTCTAACTTGAATATTATACTTCTTGCAAAATGGAACCCAAATCTTAGCAAAGTTGAATGTTTCAATAAGAGAATAATAAGTAAGAATTGAACAGCCGTCATCTGAAACATAGCATGCAAGCTTATGAGCCGGATAATCAACAGCTAGCAAAGATAATACTGTATTCATGGTGATTATAGGCGGTTCGAGCACCGGGTCTGCAGTTGTAACAAACATATCCACTGGAGGAAGAAACTCTTCTACCCTTCAATATTCCAACGAAAACAAAGCATTAGAATCATATACAGGACTTGATATCTCGAGTTCAAACCTTAATCGAAGCTCGATAATAATAATTGAAAAAAAAAAAGGAGAGAGAAAGGTACAACTTATGCTATGATTAGTACAAGTTCCGAAATGAATTTGAAGAGGAAAAAAAAATAACATTTCACCTTTGAGGAAGGCGTTCTGGGTATGTTTTAAATTCCACAGGATCCCATTTTGCATTGATGAAAAGAACCCACATAAAAGTAAACCATGATTCACATAGGAGAGCAAAAAGCCAAGCAAAACCATGCTTGTTGAGAGCGAGAAGACGATAAACAAGAAGAGAAGATAGAAGGAAGAGGATAATAATTTCTAAAGCTCTATGTATACGGTTTTTAACAGAGATTCTTTCATATAAAGGAGGAGCAATTCTTTGTGCCATTGAGAAATTAATGAGCTAGTGGAAGCTATGATATATATGTAGACGTGTGGTGCTGCATGCTCTTAAGTAAGGTTATCCATTATATATATAGACATCCGTCTGCTTTTTGTTTTAACTTCTAATGAATGGCACACAATTGCACTAACGTCTCCGAAAGCAGCTGTGATATATTGAGCTCAACAATACTTCAATTGAGTCTGGTTTATGTTTTTCTTAGTTGTTTAATTTATCATATCAACTTTTTAAATTATTTTAATTATGTCCAGTCTTCATATAAATTACTATAAGATCGTATTAAAATAAAATTATCCACTTAATTTTTTCATTTTCACTCAACAAAATAGATCATAAAAACACTCAATTGATATTTAAATTTAAAAATTGAAATATTTTTTAAAACTATTTAATATAAATAAATTTCAAAAAAATATTATATAAGTTATTTACAAATTTAAATTTAATTTGTTTACCTTGAAATTTTAAATTTTTAAATTTATAAAATTCTAACAAAATAGTTGAATTTAAAAACTAACTCCATAATATCATATCCATATTTTTCATATGAATAAAATGCTAATTTTTATCTTTTTTATTTCCTAAAATATTTTTATTTCTTTATTTTATTTATATCAAATATAATAAAACATTAATTTGTATTTTAAATTTATATCAAATATAATATAATAAAATATATAATTCATTAAAAATGAATTTATTAATATATCCAGTTAAATCAAAATATTTATGAATCTGCATTTTACACAAACTGTATATAATATATGTTTTAAAAGAATTATTTAAATAATTTCAATAAATTAAAATTACAATTTAAGTAAATATAAAATGAGAATTAAGAAGTTGTTGCAATAATTTTATTTTATTATTTTTTATTAAGAGTAAATACATATTTTTAATATGTATAGTAATAGAGCAAAACCCATACTTAGCCCCCATGTACTTGCAGCAAAAATTTTGTACTTAAAATCTGACCTCATACACATCTCAACTTGTAAAATCTATATCATTTAAACACCTCGTGACACACTCCTGCTGAGTGCTTGGCTTAGTTTTCTTTAATAGATAAATTTGTTATTTTAGCCCATAGACTTGTATTTAAAGTTAAAAAAAAGTCAATTAGTTATTATATCAACAAAAAATTAGTTAAATACATACTTTTTAGCGCAATTAACTTTATAATTTACTAAAAATAATAAAAAATTATTTTAAAATTTTTATAAATAAATAATTTATTTTAAAATAAAATTATAATAACTTAAACAAAAATTAAGAATAATTTTGATATTTATGAAATCATAAAAATGCATATTATGCAAATAATAAATTTATAAAATATTATAGATTCTACAACTATACATAAATAAAATATTTCTAAATATAAATTAAAATAAGTGAATATTAAAAAAATTCTATTGATAGTTTAAACTCAAATTAATTATTATAAATAAAAATCTTTAAATTTGTATTTTCTACCTTAATTAAATTAACAATCTAAAAAATTAATTAGAATTATTATTTGTAATTTTTTATTAATAAATTTTTTATTCAAAATAACAATTAATTAATCCAATAAATTTTTTGAGATATTTTAATATTCATAAAGTATAAATAATAAAAATATAATAAATATTTTTAGCTATCATTTGATCAAATAATTATTTATGGATCATCTATTTTGGTTTTACTTGTGTGAAATTAATATACTTCATATCAAATTATTTATAATATAATAATTTAATTTATTAATACTTTTTAAATTATACTCCATAAATATTAAAATATAATCATTAATATTTAAATACTACATTATATTTGCATAAAATTTTAAAAATCAACTAAATAACCGTCAAAATTATTTATAAAGATATAATTTTTATTTTACTTTTAAATATACATTATTCAAGTCCATTCAGGTAAATAATATATTTTAATTTTAAAATTTAAATATGTGAATATTGAAAAATTAAACAATATACTTATAATTGTAGTTTTAAAATATTCAAAATATAAAAGTGTGCAAATAAATTAATAATATTAACAAAAAATTATAGTTGAAAATAATAAAAAAGTATTAAAAATGAGAGGATTAAAATGATAATTTCAAAAATTATGAGTACTACAAAGAAATTTTTTTGGCTATGGAGCATAGATCTAAACATAGAGGTATTTAAAAGATATAGATTTTACAAGTTGATGTATTTATGGGATCAGATTTTAAGTATAGAGAGGAACTAGAGTTTTCGCTACAAGTATAGGGTGATAAGTATGGATTTGACCTAGTAATAATAATAATTTAATAAATAAAATAATATATAAAATATAAAATAGTTGAAAAAAGGATTTTTATATAACTCTACCATGAACTTTAATCTTTTTTATAATCTACCCTATTTTTAAAATTGTGGTGAATTGGTATATAAATTTTTTAATTTTTTACAAATATATCCATGGTCAAAATAGCATATGCTTGTGTTGACATGACATGCTAACATAGCATGCATGTGTAAATTTATTTGCTAATTTGAAAATTAGAAGAAAAAATTAGTAATTTTTGTATCATTAACTTTCATCTTTTATGTAAATATATCCTTAACTTTCTTTTTTTTTTTTCAAATATATTCTTACTTTCAACAAATAAATTTTCATGTGGATTAGTGGCCCAACTTTGACCTCACACAGAAGCATAAGTTAGCCGGAGAAGTGACTGGTGAATTGAATTGCAAAAGTTTGAAAATTTATGTTTTATTCTGTCAAAATTGAAATGTTTGGTTAAAATTGCAAAAAATGCTATAAGTTATGATTAAATTTGAAAATAACCCTTTTCAAAATTAGGGATTTTAACTTATTAAATAATTAAGTTTAAAATAATTAAAATGTCAAATTATTGAGAATAATAATTTTATATTAAAAATTGTCTATATTTTTAAAATTATAAAATACAATCTTTTACACATTTAACAATTTATCAATAATAAGCTTAATTCTTTTTATTATTGTGTCTATGCTTTTTATTTAATTTTAAATGAATAATTATTTATATTAAAATTGATTAAATTTGCTAAAGTAATATATTTTACTAAAAGTTTAAAATTGGAATAAATATGTCAAAAAAATTCAAACATTTGAAATTTTTTATATCAATAAACTATTATAAATTTAGCAATTTAAAAAGGATAAATTTGATATTTTACAAGATATTACATCTATGTTTTATTTAATTTTGATCAAATAACTGCATATATTAAAATTGCCAAATATCTACTAAATTTATTTTTATATTAATATTCCTAATTTTATTTATTATAAATTTATTGTATTTAGTTAAATATTACATTATTTAATGAATAATTAAACTATTAAATATTCATATTATTGTAATTTTAAATTACATATTTTTAACAATAATATTATAGTAGACTATTAAAATACAAGTAAAATGCAACTATATACCCTTAAATGTCAAGGAAAAAATTAACCAATAATTAAAAAAGTATTTAATCACAGAGTGTATTTTCTGCTCTTTTCTATAATTTTTTTTTTATATTTTAAGGATGAATTGTCAATATTATTTACGTTCAAATTACTAAAATAAACTAAAAGAAATTTATCCATTTAGTATCCTCCACTTTTTCTTTTCTTTTTTTTTAAAGAAAAAATATGCAAACAAACACCCTCAACTGTTCTTTTTCTATTTGTTTGGTAAGCTTTTTTTCCCATCTACAAACAAACAAAACGATGGACCTTTTCTTTCCACTTCGAAGAAATAATAATAATAATAATACATTTTGGTTTCTGCAAGCAACTTAAGTACATATTTCTTTTAAGACATAAATATACTTTAACTTGACAGAGCTACTTTAATGCTTAAGAAATATTTTAATCTCTCAAAATTTTTTATTTCAAATTCACTTGCTAAGTATCTTTGCAAGTCAGAAATTTCCTCTTCATTATCCCCTGTAATTATCATACCTTCAACATAAAGAATAAGAACTATTATCTTTCAACATCAATGCTTCAAGAATAAAGTGTGATTCGAATTATTCTATTTTAACCCATGTTTCCTCATAGCCAAATTAAACTGCTGAAACCATAATTTAGGAGATTGTTTTAGGTCGTATAGTACCTTCAGCAACTTACACACACCTTCAATTTGTGATGAGGTGGTGAATCCTGATAGGATATCCATGTACATTTTTTTCTCAAGATCCCAAGAGGAAAGACATTCTTTACATCAATTTAATGGAGGAACTAGTCTAAATTTGTTGTAAGAGATAATAGAATTCTAACAATATTTAACTTTGCTACAAAAGAGAACGTCTCTTGGTAGTCAATACCATGGGTCTGAGTATATTCTTGTGCTACTAGTCTCACCTTGTATCTCTTTATTAATCTATTTGCATTGTGTTTGATAAATAATACTCATTTGCATGACACAGTTCTCTTTCTTTTTGGTAACGGAATAAAAGTCCAAGTGTCATTCTTTTGTAGAACTGTCATTTCCTCAATTATTGCTGGAGTCCATTTACGATCGTTCAAGGCTTTTGTACTATGGGGGAACATACTCAATAGATAGTTTGTGTACAAAGGCTTTTAAAAGGCTCCGAGAGTCTCAGAGTTTATACATGATTAGCAATGGGATACATCTTCACTCTTTCTTCATGGTCTGGTAAGAATCAATTTGGTGGCTTCCCTCGATTATGTTTGAAAGGTAATTTATAGCTAACAAAGTCATCTATAGTATTCAAAAGAGACGAGTTCAGAGTTTATAACTCAAGAGTATTCTCAAGAGAGAGGTCTCTTTTATAACTCAAGAGTATTCTCAAGAGAGAGGTCTCTTTTTTATTCTATTTAACTGTAGCATTTTATGTGTTTAAAATCATTTGAAATTAAATGTTTATCCATTTTGATATTGTATGAGTTAAATATAATAAAAAAAGTACAAATTGGATAGTGAAAAAGATTCAAAATAAAAGTTTAAAAGTTGAATAGAAAATAATAAAGGCTGAAGAGTATTAGAGGTTAATCGTGTAAAGTTCAGGGGCGAAACTATGCATTCAGTCATGTTTCTTTTATAACCAGATTTCATTTTAGTTCCTAAATTTATATTTAGAATTTTAAAAAATATATTAATTATTGTAGATAAAAAATAAAATATTTATACTTGTACTTTTTATCTCAATTAAGTTCATAATACAATAAATCTAATAAATTTATTATTTTATAATTTTAAATAAATATTTTATTTTTAAATAAAAATTATAATATTTTACTAAAAATAAAAATATTTTAATATTTATCAAATTGTCAGAAATTCAAATCATGAGACTAATAAATTTATGAAATGTTATTAATTTTACATGCTAAATTATAAAAATTGAAATATTTATATTAAATAATCAACAAAAATTGATTATACAAATGTAAATTTTATTTTAATTTTAAATCAACATTAATCAACTATAGATAGTAAACAATAAAATTTTTGTAAGAATTTAAAATTTAAATTAATTATTATAAACTAAAAATACTTTTAAACTTGTACTTTCTAACTGAAATAAGTTTGTAATAAAAAAAGTAATAAAAATTGTTATTTTATATTTTTTCACTATGAATATTTTATTTAAAATAACAGTTAATTTCTTCAATAAATTTGAAAATATTTTTATTTTTATAAATTTATAAATAATTTAAATCAAATAAATAACTTTTTTATCCATTGCTCTACCCATAATTATTTATTGATCATATATTCTATTATTTACTTGTATGAAACTAATAATATCTCATATTAAATTATTTTTAAATTTGATAATTTAGATTTATTAATAATTATTAATTGTAACTATAGTTAATAAAATAAAATTAATAACATTTGAGACCAAACTATATTTGTAAAGTATTATAAACTTTACATTTTAAATTATCAAATTTAACAAAAATTAATTAAATTGAATAAAAATTATTTATGGAGATATAAGTTTTATTTTAATTTTCAACATAATTATTCAAGTCGATATATGTAAACAACATATTTTTAATTTGGCAAAAGGTAAAAAAAAACCCTTGAATTTCTATAATAAGAGCATTTAGGACCGTAAACTAAAAAAAAGTATATCAAAGTTCATAAATTTTAAAAAATGGTTTAAATAGACCCATTTTTTTGACTTTTACTTAACCAAAGTTAATTTTTAACTTTTGGGCTATAAAAAGTACAAAAAAGTCCTTAATATTTAATTTTGATACAATTAAAATCTAAATATTTTTAAATTGAAAATATTTATTTATTTTCTTTTAATTAACATTTTATTTTAAAAAATTTATTGTAGAGGCTAAAATTATATTAAAAAATAATTATTTTTAAAAATTTATCTATTCTTAAAAATTATTTAGTTTAAAACATGTCACTTATTTTCTTAAAATTTAATTTACACTCTAAAATTGATGAAATTATTTAAAAGTGTGTAAAATATGATTAGAAATTATTGATTTAAATTATTCTAAACTATATATTTTTATTCTTAAAAGATAATAATTTTTAAGAAAATTTTATTTTGAAGAATAAATGTATTTTTTTTCGAAAATTATTATGAAATAGACTGCTTTTATGAATAAAAATATTTGTATTCATGAAAATTATTGTAAAATAGTATGCTTTTATGAATAAAAATACTTTTATTCATGAAAATTATTGTGAAATGGTATGCCTTCATGAATAAAAATATTTTTATTCTTAAAAATAAAAATATTCTTAAATAATAATTATTTTTTAAGAATAAAATATATAGTTTAATAATTTTAATGATATTTATTACACTTTTCAATAAATTCTGTCAATTTTAGTGTAAATTTATTTTTAAAAAATAAGTGACATATGCTTCAAAATAAATAATTTTTAAGAATAAATTGATTTTTAAAAATAATTTTACACTCTAAAATAAATTTTTAAAATAAAATGTTAATTAATAAATATTTTAAATTTAAAAATATTTAAGGTTTAATTATACTAAAATTAAAGATTAAGGTCTTTTTTGTACCTTTCATAGCCCCAAAAAGTTAAAAGTTAACAAATGTTAAGTAAAAGTTAAAAAAGGGATCTATTTGAACAATTTTAAAAGTTTATGCGCTTCAATGTATTTTTATTAGTTTATGGTGCTAAATGCTCTTATCATAAAAGTTCAAGGGTGTTTTTGTACCTTTTGTCTTTTAATTTTGAGTATGTGAATATTGAAAAAATTAAAGATATATTTATCATTTTAATTTTAAAAAATAAAAATATATATGTGTGAGTAAAATATTAATATCAATAAAAAGATTATGAGTTAAGATAATAAAACATATTGAAAAAAAAAGTGAGAAAATCAAAAAGATAATTTATAATAATTATGAGAACTAAAAAAAATACTTTTCTGACTAAAGAGCGTGGAACTCAATACAAATAGATTTTAAAAAATACTTAATTTAGTTAGTTAAAATATCTACTCAGTTCAAGGATGTATTTAGCCTTTATATGACAATAACTTGATTAATTATGTGTGTCTATACATATATAATAACAACTAAATAAAATTAATTTAATAATTTTTAATTTTATTCATATAAATAAAGAGGCTTATTGGTATAAAAAAAATTAAATATTTAGGGCAATTTGCAATTTTATTCTAATTTTTTAATTTTGATAAATGTGTCCCAATTCATCAATTTTTAGCAATTTTAGTACAAATAAGTATTTGGTCAAAAGCAAACAAAAGATGCTGAAGTGAATTTCAAAAAATATCAGTTTTACTCTTTATATTGTAAAATCCACGAAGGTCTATTGACATAAAAAATCCAAATGTTTTTTATTTTTGACAATTTGATCCCATTTTAAATTTTGAAAAAAAAGTTATTTCAATTTAAAATCATTTGATTCAAATTAAATAAAAGATATTGATATGATAATTAAAAAAGATTAAATTTACATGTAATAAACTTTTAAATTTATAATTGACTATTGTTTTAATAAATTTTAAAAATTATATGTGTGTGTCTATATATATATATATATATATATCATAAATTTTCTTTACATTTTTAAGTTAGATATTTTTAACTACTTTTAAATATATAATTATGAAATAATAAAAAATTTTAAATTACCTAAATAATAATTTTTATATTAAAAATTTTAATTTACAAATTATTATAACAAAAATTATTTATGAATTTAATAATTTTTCTATAGTAAATTTAATTCTTTTATTATTGTGTCTGTATTTTATTTTATTTTAAATAAATAAATTTTTATATTAATAAATTTGATAAATTAAAAATTATTTATGCTAAAAATGCTAAATATTTACTCAATTGTGACATTTTTACTAAAATTAAAAAATTGAAATAAAACTATACAAGGTGATAATAATAAAAAATACATGTAGTAGAAAAGTATTCCATTTAATGTTCTAGAAACAAGTCCATTCACGAGGAAGAAAAAGTTAAAGAAAGACGACGAATATATACTATTAAGTGATTAGGCTTAGACATTAATGACAGCAAATCACCATTCTGTTCTGTTACTTGATTATCATCTAGTTTTCATGGTTCTAATTCTCAAGATAGGTTGAGCATTTCATTATTTAATAGATTAAAAGTATTTATATGACAAATTTTAAACTACAAATGAACTTGAATATCCTCCTTTTTACATTAACATATATATTCATTTAAATTTAATTAGAAAAGGTTATATTTTCTTTACTCATTAATCTATTTTTTTTAAAATTAAAATTAAACATATTTTCTTAAAAAAAATTAAAATTAAAATTTATACGGTTACTTTTCAAAAATTAAATTTTTATTTTTATTTCATTTTAATTAAGTTAAATTGTTATTTTACTAATTGTATAAAAATAAAATTTTGAAAATTTAATTCTTTTATTATTGTGTCTGTAATTTATTTAATTTTAAATAAATAAATATTTATATTAATAAATTTACTAAATTAAAAATTTAATCAAAATTTAAAAGTTGGAATAAAATTATCAAAAAAATTGAATATTTAAATTTTTTATACAAATAAAACATTATAGATTTAGAAAATAAAAAAATACTAAATTTGATATTTTATAATATGTTACATTATTACGTTATTCAATTTTGATCAAAAAATTATTTGTACTAAAATTACTAAATATTTATTAAATTAAAATATTTTTATCAAAATTAAAAAAAATTATAATAGATCATAAATATTTGAATTTTTTACGTCAATATGTATAAATAAAAATATATGTAGTAGAAAAGTATTCCATTGTTCTAGAAACAAGTCGGAAGAAAAAGTTGAAGAAACAAGACAGAATATATATAAAGACAACGAAATGATATTTGGTCAAAGAAAAAAACGAAATGATAAATTTAGTACAGAGACAAGGGCCAATAATTTAAAAGGACAAAGACAACATTATAAGATTAAGAACCACATCCACAAAAGCTTGTCAAAAGCAAAATTCATCACGCAAACCCCACAAGAAT
>CATIWM010663025.1:0-25010 GCA_949671775.1 Mallotus repandus
AAAAATAAGGATTTTATGATGAAGAATGCAAAAATAAAAGTAAAAAGAACTAGAATAAAACAAATTAGTAAAAAATGCTAAAGATGCAATTTTCACCATAAAATATGAATTTTATGATGAAAAATGCAAAAAATAAAAATAAGCACAATAAAAATAAAAAATAATAATAAATGCTAAAAATACAATTTTCACATAAAAATTAATTTTTTTGATGAAAAATGCAAAAGTAGAAATTAAAAGCACAAAAATAATGAAAATGCTAAAAATACAATTTTCACCATAAAAATAGGAATTTTATGATTAAAAAATGCATAAATAAAATAAAATGCCTAAATAAAATAACAAAGAATGGTAAAAATGCTAAGAATGATTGATTGTGAGAAAAAAATTACATTGATTTTACAATAATTTTACCCTAATGTTGCCACCCCCGGCAACAACGAATCATGACAAACAACCTTCTCATGGTACCGAAAAAACAAGATTATTCTATGACAATTACTTCAACCATGCAAATCTATTTATGTTTAAATCTAGTATCCATGAAGCTTTGCGTCCTTCTGCCCCTGCAGACATCCTGCACCATACAGCTCACAATCCTGTCAAGACCTTTGCTTTTGTTGTTTCTGAACCAATTCCGATTTCATGCCCTCCCCGCCTAGCTATCTCCGGAGCCTATCAGGTAATTAAAATTAACTCAGACCTATATCAAAAGCGATTAGCTCTTTGCCAACACTCCTTAATTGGTCGCATGGTGTTGAATAAGGGTGATTCGCCATTGGTGCTGCTTAAACTAAAGGAAAAACTATATTCTTTATGGAGATTGAAACAGTGGCATCTTATTTCATTATATCATGGTTTTTATCACATCCTTTTCAATTTTGAATATGACAAAGATATTGTTTGGAGTAGAAGTTCTTTATCTCTAAAACCTGGCATTCTGAGGCTTCAACGTTGGACTTCAGGCTTTGATCCTTGTAAGGAAAAATCAACATCTACTCAATTATGGATCTGCTTCTTTAGACATCCTTGGGAGCTTTGGGATGCTCAGATTCTGGTGGATATTGCATGTAATATTGAGGTTCCTTTAAGGACTGATCGAGCTACAATGGATGGTGATTTTGGGCACTTTACTAGAATTTTGGTTTATGTGGATTTGGCCAATCCTTTGCAACATCAATTAATTCTAGATTATGAAGGTAGTCTCTTGGATATTGATGTTATTTATAAAAACCTACCTTTGTTTTGCAATTTTTGTCGGGCGATTGGTTACAATTCTTCGGGATGTCGACTCAATAGGCCTGACACTATTGGCAATTCATTTGGTCCTCCGCGCGATGCTTCTAGGGGGTCGCTCTTTGACTCAAAAAGTTTGGCAATGTAAAATAACCAATACTTCAGCCCCTAACGTTGTTGCTTAGAATAATGTTGATCCTTCCCCTAAGGTTTTGGAGAAATCGACTCTTATCTTACTTTCCTGAGATGCTACTTCATCCACTCATGATGATCCTAGAGAACTACTTCCAATTGAGGATACTGCTCCTACTCAGGAAGTTTCTTCTCTTCCCTTGCATTAATTTCAAGTTCAATAAGAGCTCAAGGCAATGGGTTCGCAGAATTAGGCCGATTTGGTTAAGAAAGAAAGTGCCAAGGATAATCCTGACACCTGGCAGACTATCATAATGAAGAAATCTCCTAAGAAATAGGTAAAATTGATAGGTCATAAACTTGTCACTTGGGCTAGCTCAAAATATTTCCAATGAAAGTTTTATTTTAAAACTGTTGTGGCCTTGGTAATAAGGCTACTCAACTCACCCTTTCTAATTTTTACAAAACTCATAAACCTGATGTTCTTTATATTGCTGAACCTAAGATTGATTTTGACAGTATTGGCTTTCGATTTTGGTCTTCTGTAGGACTATCATATCTTATAGATAACTCTTCTTTATTATGGATTTTAGTTTCTTATTCCATTGGTATAGGTAATGTTAATGTTATTGCTAGTTCTTGCCAGCAAATAACCATTCAATTTTTCTTGGAATAGAAATGGCATTTCACTATAGGTATTTATACTAGTGTCTTCTTTCATAGGCGCAGGTTGGTATGGGAGAATCTTGCCCAACTTTATGTTCTTTGCAGTCGCAATTGGTATGTTTTAGGTGATTTTAACGCCTATTTTGGGGCTCGTGAAAAATCTGGTGGTCGGGTCTCTTCTTCTGAATTTTTGGAGGCTCTATCAAGACACCAGGGGCTCTTTTCATACATGGACAAATAATTGGACTGGTAATCGATGGATTGATATTTAGCTAGATCGAGCTTTTTGTAACACTAATGCTCTTTGCTTTTGGCAATTTATGGAGTGCTTCACTTTAGTGCGCCACCAATCTGACTATCACCTTATCCTTTTGAGTTGTAATTAAATGCAAGCTTTGAGTTTTCATCCATTCCGCTTTCATTCTATGTGGAGTTCTCATGCTAATTTTCATAATGATGTTTGAGAATTTTAGTGCTCTCTCTCTTTTGAAGGCAATCCTATATTCATTTTAATGTGAAAACTTAAGCTTTTGTGGGTTTTTTTGAGAAATTAGAACAAAAATATTTTCGGTCAAGTTGATGAGAATATCATTTCAGCGCAGTAGTCTCTATTGGACATTCAATCTTCTATAAATGCTTTGGGTTTTTCATAAGAGCTTCATTCTTAGGAATTAGATTCCCATCAACGTCTTCAATTCCATATGGACAGCAAAAATTCTCTTCTCAAAGATCAATGCAAAATTAAATGGCTTCAGCAAAGGGATAGAAATTCCAAGTTTTTTCATAGTTTACTTGCTAGAAGACGTCCTCAGCAAGGTATCCATAACTTGAATATTAATGGTTCCTTAATTTCTAATAAAAATGTGATTAGCGACCATATTGTTGGGTACTTTTCCAACCTTTTTTAGCTTCTTTGAATCAAAGGGATTTTTCTTTTGTCAAATCCATGGTTCCATCTTTGCTTTCGAATGATGACAATAATTTCCTTCTTCGTGCTCCCCTCGATCTTTATATTAAAGAAGTTATTTTTGCTAAGGACACTCATAATGCCCCTAGTCTAGATGATTTTTCTAGTTTATTTTATAAGCATTATTGGGATTTTATTAACCGAGTTGTTTGTGCTGCAATGCGCCACTTCTTTATCACGGGTTCTATTTTTAATGCTCTGAACTCACATTTTATTATCCTTGTCCCTAAGGTCCAGGGTGCTGATACGATGGAAAAATTTTGCCCTATTGTTTTGGGTAACTTTCTATTTAAAATTATTACCAAGATTCTTGCAAATCGAGTTGCTTCAATTTCTAGCAGAATTATTGACTTACATTAGTTCGGCTTTATTCAAGGTTGAAATATTGAGAACTACATGGCCACTGCTTTTAAATTTGTTAACTTGCTTAATTCTCACTGTTTGGGAGGAAATTTGGCTTTAAAGGTGGATATTCGTAAGGCATTTGATACTATGGACTGAAGTTTTATCATTATTGTTTTGGAGAGTTTTGGATTTTTTCCTACCTTCTGTCAGTGGATATTAAACATTTTATAGTCAGCTCGCATTTCTATTCTAATCAATGGCACTCCAAAAGGTTATTTTGGATGTTCTTATGGTGTTCGTCAAGGTGACCCTTTATTTCCTCTACTCTTCTGTTTAGCCGACGATTTTTTGAACAGATGGTTAGTTCATTCTTTTTCTACTAATTATTTAATTTTGATGCATGCTTCTGGGAAGATTTAGTGCCCTTCTCATCTGCTTTATGTAGATGAATTGCTTATTTTTTGTTGAGCTATTATTGACAATGTTAGAAAAATCATTCATATTTTTAATGATTAAGGTGGTCTTTATGGTCAGTGAGTAAATTGGACTAAATCAAAATTATTTTTTAGGAGTGGTATTTTTGTTGCTCGTATGAATTCCATTTATTCAATTGTTGGATTTTGACATGGTTGCCTTCCTTTTATGTATCTGGCATTCGTATGTTTCTTGGAGCTCCTAAGTGCAAATGGTTGCAAGAAATTGCAGATAAAATTCTTTCTAATTTTGAAAAATTCAAGGGTAGTACATTGTCCATGGCGGGATGTTTAGCTCTTGTCAATTCTGTAATTTATGGCTCTTTCCTCCATTCTTTCACGATTTATAAGTAGCCCTCTCAATTGCTTAAATCCATGGAAAAAGCCATAAGGAAATTTATTTGGATAGGGGATATCAAGTCTAAAAAATTAATCACTGTTAAGTGGAATCAATGTTGTGCCCCATTAGATGAAGGTTGTCTTGGATTGAAAAAACTTTCTTGGTTAAATCAAGCTCTTTAATGGAAGCTTGCATAGAGAGTTGCTTCTCAGGACGATTTTGTTTTCTCCTTTCTTAGAAGCCATTTTCTGAATTTTTTTTGGAAGCCTCGTTCTTCTCATATTTATTCTTCCATTTGGTCTTCAATCAGAAATTTTTATTTGGAGATTCAAGATAACTGTTAATGGGTGGCTCATTTTCATTCGAAGTTTAGCTTTTGGTTTAATATTTGGCTTGGTTATACTATTGCGGATGCTACCAATGTTCCAAAGACTTATTATAAATATCTTTATGCCTTAATTTCTTATGTCTATTATGGGGTTTCTTGGCACTTCCCTTCCTCTTTTATTTTGGCTTTTCCTTATATGGTTGCTGATATTGAAAGTTCTATTTTCTCTTCTGCCTCTTTGGATTCCTATATTTGTCGATTTTCTTCTACTAGTAGCCTTTTATGTAAAGTTGCTTATAATCACATTAGAATTGAGCTACCCAAAGTTGCTTGGAGTAAGGATGTTTGTTGTCACTTTTTGCCTCCATCTCGCTCCTTTCTTTCTTGGAGAGTTTTACATGGAAAGATTCCAATCTCTGATTTGTTGTGCAGTAAAGGTCAATACTTAGTCTCTTGTTGTCCCTTTTGTCATAATGCAACTGAATCTTTGGCTCATATCTTTACCTGTAGTCATTATGCTATGGCTGTTTGGTATGCGCTTGGGAGTCTTTTTGATTCCTCCTTTGATTTCTCTCTTGGGATTGTTTATCTTTTTAAAAGTGCTATGAAAGTGAAATTCTCCTCCCAAATTTCAGTCTTTTGGAAAGTTGGAATTCATGTTGCTATTTGGAGTACTTGGACAGCCCGAAACAATTTAGTTTTTAAAGATGAGTTCATCCCAATTTCTGTTTCTCTTAACCATATTTGTCAAGCTATTAGGATGCCGAAATATTCAAAATTTGGAACCATGTGTAATTCCCATGCAAATTTTTCTCTTCTTCGAAGTCTTCGGATTGTTGGCATTTTGTATCAGTTACTTATGGTAACCCTTATGATGTGGCTTTTTCCTCCTTCGAGTTGGACAAAGATCAATTTTGATGGTGCGGCTTTTGGTTATCCTGGTCTTGCAGCAGTTGGTTGTGTTTTAAGAGATTGCAGGGGTTCGGCTATATCTTCCTTTGTTACTCCAGTTGAGATTAAATTTTCTTTTAAAGCTAAGGTGCTTGTTATTTTTCTTTGTTGTTCAAAAAGCATATGATCTTCAGCCTTTCTGGATTTGGATCAAATTGGATTCGATTTTTGTTGTAAATCTACTTCAATCTAGAAGTGTTGTTGTTCCTTAGAGAATTCGTGATTCCTGACAGCACTATTTAAACCAGCTGGCTTCTCTTCAGTTATGTGTTACTCACATTTATAGAGAGGGCAATCAGGTAGCTAACAAGCTTGCTTCTCTAGGTCTGTCTTTGAAAAGTGTAGATTAGTGGTCTTCATATCCTCTTTGTCGTAGTTTAATGCTAAATAATGATCTTAGTTTGGCGTCCTATAGATTTCATTAATCTTATTGTTTTCTTTCTTGCCCTTGTGGGTTTTTTCAGAATATTTATGTTATTTTGTTTCTTATTAATAAAGGGTGTTTCAAAGTAAGTGATGAAGGTGCTAAGGGAGTGCCTACTTAGTTAAGATGCCTAGGTACACCTATTGATGCTTTGCTAACCACTATTTCATTCAAAAAATGCGAAGAATGCAATATTCATCATCAAAATATCACTTTTATAATGAAAATGCGCATTTTAGCACCAAAATATGAATTTTATCAAAAAATAAATTTTTGATAAAAATGAATACAAATATGATAAAAGATGTAACAAACACTCACGGATTCTTAACCCGAACTTCTCACTCCTTCAATATATCATATGCTACTTCCAAGAATTACAAAAGTCACAATTTCCTTCAATATATCATATGCTACTTCCAAGAATTACAAAAGTCACAATTTTATCACAAATTAATAAAGTAACTAAAACATATGCAAAAATGAAAAAATGATAAAAAAAAATAAAAAGAAAGGGTTAGGAGAAGAAGAGAAAATGATATGCAAATGTAAATTTTACAAAAAATAGTTTAGTGATCCTCAGAGTGATTAGGATATACTCTAGAAGCGCGCTTTGGCAATAATGAAGTTCAATTTTGTTGAAAAAGTGCTAAAAATCCTAAAAATGAATAAAAGAAAAGGTTTATAGTGCTTGGATAGTGGATCTCCACGTGTCGATCACCTTGATTGCAAGGATTTAAAGGTAGAGATAGTCTAAAACCACTTTTAAAATTCATCCCAAGTCAGTGTCCTTAACACTGCATTTTTTGTTCTCTCTCTAGAAATGGCCAAAAGTCCCTATTTAAATGGGCAAGTTTTGACTTTTATATTTCTAGGGTATGAACCAAGCTCATGGGATGCATGACCCACTAGTATGGGGGTAGGCTTACCCTAACCCATGGGTGTAGGTCATCTGCTCACGTGCATGGGATCATCCCATGCTCAGAGGAATCATCCTATGCTTATGGGATAAGCTGAAAAACGACACTTGTCTTTGTTTTTTCACTGTTTTGCACTTATAAGGCTATCTTGGTTAGTTTTTAGGGTTTAGATAAGTGTTTTCAGGTGTATTTTTAGGTCTTTCACCTTGCTATAGTGCGCTTGGGATGACTTTTTGAAAAGTCTCCCTTTATCTTATCGATAAGAACCTTCATAATCAGATCATTTGGAGGACCGTTGAATTTTGAGTATCAACACTAGCCTTTCAACTCTCTTAAATCTAAATGGTTTCCATCTCAAGAGGTCATGCTCAACCGAGTTACAAACACAATCAAGTCACTTAGTCCATTATTGATGCCCCGAGAGAACAAGCTCACTGAGGTCCATCTCAATTCCAGCCCAAGAGAACAAGTTCTACTGAGCTCAAACTTTACCATAATATTGCCCGAGAGAACAAGCTCAAACAAGCCAAATACTAACATGTCTTACTCAAATTTATACCCATGTGCATGTGGTCCTGCTAACACCAACCAGGTAGCACGTTCTACTAGTCCTCCAAAACATATTTATATCATTAACAAAATAAAATAATATATAACTAAAACATTTCCCCAAAATTCTTAAGAACAGTAAAATATAAAATTATGCATGCTAGTAAAATCCATAATAATATTTATACCACATTTATCAGAATAAGTTAATCATCCAACCTTATAATTTTATGTTTTATTGAATGAAAATTCTAATATGCTTAATTTCAACAAATATTTTATAATATTAACTCACAGATGGAGTGTGTTAGCCAATGCGTCCTCGGCTGCCTAAACTTTGCACCTCCCACTCCTGAGCTCTCGACAACCAAAATATTTATTTAATAAATATTTTTAAATAAATTCTTAAATATTTTAGAAAATTATTAAAAGCAAGTAATTATCAAAATAATCCTATGAGCGCTATAAATGATTAATTTTGAGGCTTAAAGAACATTTCTGACGAGCTAAACTAATTTAAACGAAAATAAAATAACGTCCACCAGAACCGTTCTGGAATTTATATTCCATAATTTGAAAAGAATTAGATCAAAATCCAACTATGGAAATTAATCATCACAATTTATACTATTTATTAAAAATAAATTCATAATTTTTTGGGTTGGTTACTGTTTCTTGCTAGAATTCTGGTGGGATCCATATGATTTCTCACTGGGAACACATCACCCGACCAAACCAAATATACTAACATGTTCACAATAATTTACAAAATGCAATTATAGCCTCAAACACGCCAAAATACACATAAAATTAGGAGACCATAAATTAAAAGGAAAATTACTGAAAAATTCACAAAAATATCAAATGGTGGAGATCGGATGTTAGGCTAATGTCTATGAACTCCTAAGGTGATGAGAAACAAGCTTTCGGTGGTGGTTTTGGCTTAGTGGCAATGACGAGAGCTTTTGACGTTGACAATTAGGATAGAATTTTCATAGCTAAATCTGAAAATTGTTATGCCATTTTATATGAAACAAAAGCCACCAACGCATAGACGACATTAAGAAGTATTTGTGGTTAAAATTTTGTATTGATCGGAGATCATTTTGGTGGTTAATGTTGAAGAAGAAAAATTCAGGGACTAAAATGGATATTTGGCAAAATCACAACTCATTCTTCCTGCAACCCCCCGATTTCAACATAGATAAACCTCACTTTTTCTTTTCCTTATTTCATCTTTTTTTCTTTTCGTCATCAACCTATATCAACCTCCTTAACCTTTATACACTTATATATACACTTTCTTCCTCATCAACCTATATATACTTATATATACACACTTTTTTTTTACAGATATTACATTTTTCCCCTTTAATAAAATTTTTCCTCGAATTTTAAAATCTCACCATCAGGCTCTAAACATAGAGGGGTATCGGCTGCACATATCCATTTTTGTCTCCCAATGTAGCCCTCTATAGCGTGGTTGCTCCATAACACCTTCACCATAGAAATCTCCTTTGTGTGAGGCTGATGAACTTGCTAATCTACAATCGCCACAGGGTATTCTTCATATGATAGATTTTTACTAAGCTCTACTATCCGAGGCTAAAGAATATGAGAAGGATCAGAGACGTACTTCCTTAACATGGACATATGGAATACTGGTGAATTCGAGACAACTCAAGTGGTAGCACCAATCTATAAGCCAACTCTCCAACTCTAGAGCGAATCTTAAAAGGTTCAATGTACCTTGGAGCTAGCTTGCCCTTTTTAACAAATCTTACTCCTTTCATTGGAGACACCTTCATAAAATGATACTAGGTTGGTTTGGTTAGTCTATCAACTATCACCCAAATAGCATCATAACCTCCAGTTGTATGAGGTAATCCAGTCATGAAATCCATAGCAATCATATCCCAATTCCGCTCTAGAATGGGCAACTGTTGCAACAATCTCAAGGGCCTCTAGTGTTTTAAATGTATGTTATATTTTCAAATTTTTATAAGTAATAAAAATAATTGATAATGTAAGTATTGTAGTTAACTACTAAATATTACATAGTAATAGTAAAATGTAATTTATTTAGAAAAATTTTAAAAATTTATACAAAAATTAAACATTTGGGACAAAATTGCTATAAATAAAAAAAAACATTTGGTTTTTTTATGCAAATATGTAATTTATGTGGCAGTAAACCCTATATCAATTGTGCCACCTATGTATTCTCCATGTTACATTAGCTACTACATCTCTAGTTATGGTGTCAATATTTTGAAGAAAGTTACATCATTTCACAAGTCAATTTTCCACATTGTATAAATTATATAGTATGAGATGTTGAAAATAATGTGTTAGGCCATCTCTAATCTAAAACTTGAAAATGTAGCAAATTTTACTCTATAATGCATCCGCTATATTAAATTTACTCTAACCCATCACTTTATTTTCAACTCCAAAAAAAATATTCTCCACATATTCCTATCCAATACTAATATTATATTATTAATACCTTTTGCATATTACAATCATAATTTATTCAATACTTACCATATACTGTTAGTGGTATGCACTAGGTCAATCATATATGACTATGTTTTGACTTTATCATTTTATTAATAAAGAGGCACTTTCATTATCATTTTTGTGTTATGATAATTAGTTAAATAGTTAATTATTTCTAAGGTCATCAAGTATGTGACTTGATAGTAAAACCTTTTGATTAAATATGAGTTCTATTCAAATTATCCCTCATCATAATAATGAATTAAGACTAGTATGATGTTGACTAATGATTATGTTTTGCTAATCATGAATATGAGATATTAAGTTAACTCATAGGTACTATTTAGAGAAATAATGTACTAGATTGACCCACTGTGAGAATACTACATAGATAATTGTCATAAATTATTCTCATCACAGTAATATTATTTTAGTCCTTCACATTGAAATCACCATGAATTTCTACATAACTATTTTATATTTGACACATTCTAACATTGTCTTTAACAGGATGATAGAATAGAATGTTGTTGGATATGAAATGAGTTATGTGAGAAATGGGAGTGATTGAAAAGGAATTTATCCCTCATTTAATATGAGTAAGATATCTATAGGCCCCTTTATAAGATAAGCTGAAGGAAATTGCATGGCCATGCTGAAATGAATTGATTAAGAGTTATCATTCTCAGTCTACTTGAAATCAAGTAATAATATTATTGAACTGTATAAGGATGACATAAACTATGTCTTATGTTCAATTAAGATATCATGTGATAAAGGGACTACAATATTGACTGTAATAAGGTTATATCGGATTATTGGCTTTAACATAATTTGGGTAGTCATAATATCTTGCTAGAGACCAATTATGACTTGTAGGCCTAAATTGTGATTTAGGCCCACTACTTACGTTATGTGAACTTACAGGGTCACACACTTTGAACATCCCCAAAACAAATATGGGTTTACCAAACCCAGTTAAACTCCATGGATATATATATATTTAATTACTTATTTATTTAAGGTAATAGTTATCTTAAATAAATAGGAAATATATTTCTAATTTAATATTTAAAATAAAATCAGAATTAAGAGTGGTATATACCAAAAATGGCGTTCTGGTAAGTGAAATCCTAATTGAGAAGTCGATAAATATATCATGTTCTCTAGAGTTTCACATACGTCTTCACTTTAGCCACCTAAATTCGTTTTCTCTCCCTTTTGAGAAAAAACGAAAAACACAAAGTTCTTTCGTTCTTGATTTATTGAGATAATCAAGAAGGTGTTAGCACACAGATTCATTTTGAATCAAGGGTTGTTCGTGTGGATACCATTAGAGGACGCATCTTTTTGGAGACGTCTCAATCCGATCAAAAAAAGCAAAATGCTCAAGGTAAGGTGTCATCGATGTGAATCTCCTCTCTCCCTTCCAGCAATCTAGCCTCTACTTGCGATTGTGGTAAGATTTTGAAACCTTAATTAAATCAGTTAATCGAATTACATGGATCCGGGTTCGGGTTTGTGATAAAAATTTTAAATTTTCGCTGCATATAGTATTACGAATCCCAACATATACACCCATATATTTATTTATAATAAAATTTATTATTTGAATATATTTTAAAAATAAATAATATATAATTAAATTTATGATTTCGGGTATTATTAATTTTAATATTTTTATTGACCGTTTTCTTAAATCAGTTGTTAAATTAATGCAAGTCTATGGTTTTTAAATTTTTTCTATCCAAATATTAATATTATTTAAGTAAAAACTTATTTTAAAAAATTAATGTTATTTAAATAAAAATTTAATATTATTTAAGTAAAAAAATTAAATTAAATTTATATGCATTGGGTAATAATATAATAAATATAATATAAATTTGGACTAAATTGAAAAAAGTTATTTGAACTGTATTAAAATGAATGATAAAAAATGATTATTATTGAAATTTAAAAAAAAAAGTACAAATGCAGCTTGCTAATGCAACAACAAATGCAAAATATGCATTTTGCATTAGAAATTGGTGCTCCATTGGAGCAAATTGCATCCGAACCCACTACAAAATGCAGTGGATTGGAGATGTCATGCAAATACTTTTAAATATATTATGACTCAAAATTTAAAACAAAAGGTTATAGTTATTTAACTAAATACCAATTTTTTTTTTAGGGAAAGAAGTTTGTTTTTTTGTTTATGTTATTTAATAAGTTTTGTAAATTTTATTGATAAAGAAAAAACTAAAGAGAAGGAAGGTGCTTATCACCCAGCTTGGTCAAAATATTCTTTATTCTAAGATCCTTTTTCGTCTTTTGAGCTGCAATTTGTTTGGGTCTCAATTGCACAAACTACACCAAGCGTACTTTTGAACAGCAGTACAGAATTTATTCAGATTTTTAGTTTTTTCTTTTTTTTTTTCCAAATATACGGTACAATTTATTTTCAATAAAAAATTACAAGCATAAAAATATAAAATGCCAAATCATTATTTAAAGATTAAATTGACTTAAAATTGAATTAGATTCTTTTAATAAGAAAAAAAAGTAAACTCTTACTTTTTCATCTAACTTTCATCTTACTGCAAATTATTTTTTCGATGAGCGATGGTTCATTTAATCTATATTCTATCTGCTTTATTTTACTTTTTTTTATATTAAATAAATACAAATCTTTGATTTGTTAATCCTTTAATTGAAATTTTAAATTTTCCTTCATAGAGTTCCTTTTGGTAAAGTTTTTATTATTTTCCTTCATAAAATTTGATTATCCCCTTACTGTTAATTTTCTATTAATTTTTCTATAATCCAACTCATTTAAAGATCAATGAGTTAATTTATAGCTAAATAAAACTATTAAATAAAACTATTGAATAAAATGTGCGAGGCTACAAATCAAAAACATTATGTTAACGCAATTAAAAAATAACAAGTAAAAAATTATTTATAATTTCAGTGATATTTTAATTTGATATTTTTTTATTGTACTATTATTTTTATTATTATTTTATTAAGATATATTTTTAATTTTTAATAAAAGAAATGTTCTTTTTTCTTAAAAAAAAAAGGTAAGCCTGCCAGATTTTGAACATTACTGCACTTTGGGTTAAAAGATTTTTTTTTTTTCCCTACCGGTTACCAATTGCATAGAGATTCTATTATTGACTGCACAAAGATTGGCAGATTCGAAGAGGGTTAAAAATGTTGTGACCACAGAAAAGTAAGAAGAGAAAAAAAAAAAGAAAGATAGAAGTACCGTAACTAGAAACAAGCTTCACTTTCTTCGTCAAATGAACACAAAAGCAGAAGGCACAAAAATCAGGGGAACAAAAACAAGGCAATGAAAAAAAAAGGCCATCAGTTGTCAAAATCTTTTTCAGTTCCACTTGTTCCCAGAGCGCCCCTTGTTTAAATATAAATGTACCTCTTAGCCATCTAACAAGCCCTCTTCCTAATTGATTCATAAAATCTCTAAATCAAAGTGCCAATTATCTTCAGATTCATGTTGTTGAGTTAGACAAAGTCCAAAAATCCCACAATTCCAAATGGGTAAAATATTATCAAAATAAACTGTTCTTCACTTATCAGCTCCAGTCCTGCTTTCACCTTCAAAGTCCAAGCAAGATATAATAAACCAGTGTAATTGGAAGAGCTATTAACATCCCAAATATAACCCTGCAATGACATGTTGGCAAAAAGAAAATATAAATAAAAAAGAAATGAGCATATGCACTTGCATTGATTAAAATCATTTTGTAAAGGTAAGTGTTCTTTCCTGCATATAAATAATAGAAAAAATAACATAGTACAAGACAAGCATGCTAGTCGACCAATATGCTCACACAAAAGTAACATAAAGTTTATCAAATGAAATGATAGCTACAACTGAAGAAGGCTGATAGATGATAATGCTCTATCATGAAAAAAACTGCCTTTGCATAAACATCCATGATTGCTCGTAAAAAAGATACAACATCTTTACTGGACCACTAGTATCTCCACTAGCATGCATTGAATATAAAATTTTTCAAACCAAGAAAATGAAAAATGTTGTCCGGCAAAGTAAAATAATAAATAATTGTTCAAAAAAAAAGTAAAATAAGAATAAAGAAAAGGGCGTAGAGAGTTCATAGTTCAAACCCAGTGCTCAAAATGTCAGGATGAACATTATATTCTTTTGCAAAGACAAAGGGGACAATCCCTTGCGGAAGAGCTGCCTGAAAATTCAAACAAGCATGCATATTATATGATCAGCTATGAGGAAAAGAACAGCAGCACCAAATCCAACAGTATGGTATTTCTTGACTTTTTTTTTTTTTTTTAATTGTGCCAACCTGCACAATGGCTATGCGCAACAGGACCCCCCGCAGTCCAACAGCAAATGAAGCAGCAGCCATGACTGCAGGCCCAGTGAGGAATCTGACAGCCATTGCAAAGGTAGCAACTGAGTTGCCACAAGCAATCATCCTTGGCTGTAAAGCCATGAACAAACCTGCATTACCAATCAACAAATTTCAGAAGACAAAACAAGGAGGATAAGGCAGTACGCAAGGTATCTTCAAGCTGTGTCAACCATAAAATGTATCAAACAAAGAAACCCTGAAGCCATTTCCCGGAGGCTAACAATCAACCTACCAAGACTAAACATTGCCATTCCAAGACCAGCATTGGATAGGATAGATATCGAACCAGCGATAATTGCAGGCATTTCAATATGCAATCTGCACAGCTTAAACATTAATAGAGTAAACATTTAAAAAGGAAAATAAAATACAGCTATATTTTCTTTTTGTAATGATTAAGGGGTTGTATAATGTTACATACTTGAAACAAATGAGAGACCAGGTAAGGCCAATGAGGCTTGAATAGGTATTGGGATTCCTTATGAGCTTTCTCCACACCATAATAAGAATGAGTCTTGTCATAACACTAGCAGGTGGCATGGCAGTAGCTCGTTGTTCACCATTAACATCAGTCTTTGGGTGTAACTCTGCTGTGGAGCTCGAACCAAGCTTCGAGAGTACCGGACCCTCCCGGTCCACCCCATTAGGCACTGGTCGGTTTCCAAAGCTGAACTCGTCTCGACCAAACTCATCATAGTCTACTGTAGTACAACAAAACATGATTACTGCTACTACAGTAGTAAGAAAAATCAGCCAAAAATGAAAACAGAGGACTCTGTTTCTTTAGAGCAAGAAAAACAAACACATACAAACAAGAAGCTTGTGCTTATCCATACATCAACATAGAAGGAAACTGGAAAATTATAAGGAAAAAATAAAGGGCAGGAAGAAAAGACCCTGTTTGAAAACAGGCTGAAGG
This sequence comes from Mallotus repandus, assembly GCA_949671775.1. NCBI lineage: Eukaryota > Viridiplantae > Streptophyta > Magnoliopsida > Malpighiales > Euphorbiaceae > Mallotus > Mallotus repandus. The sequence goes on from CATIWM010663025.1 coordinate 15,156, forward strand.
AAATGCAAAATAAAGACAAAAGGAGCATGAGAAAAGAGCATGACAAACAAAATCTAACCAACCCCACCTAAGACAGCAACAAAAAAAAGAAGTGAAAAGATCCTACCAATCCAAAATCTCCTCATATTCAAGAAGACAAATACAGTTGCTTCCAATAGACACAAAATTTCAAAGACAAAACAGAATAAAACAAAAATAAAACAAATACGATATCATACGTGGGCAATAACATTAATAACAATCTCAACATGCAAGAAGCAACCAAAAATCAAGAAACCCGAATGACAAATACTAACAGGGGTTTATGTTTTCTCTTTTTCCTTTTATTTTGCTTTTACCTTTTTGATGAGCTACCCCACCAAGGTCAATACCATGTTCCCCTCCCCTGAAGACATGAATTCCACCTTCTGATACTGGTGAAGCACTGGAACTCCATACAAACATATGCAAATCCTTGCCATTTTCAGTCCCGTTTGCCTTCTTCTTGGCTCCAGGAGAGAATATCCCGGCATTAGGTGGTGCAGGATAAGCATTTCCATTTGTCCTTGAAGCGTTTCCAAAAACTCCAATTCCTCCATTGTCTTCATCAAATGGCAAGTTACTAAAGTTGGATTGCCTAGGACTAACATTACTTGCGTTCTTTCCATTAACCATAGAGTAAAAATCAGTATGGTTAAAACTTGAGCCTCTTGGGGTTGGATTCCTCGAAGATTGAAGAGAATAAATCTCTGCATTGGTTAAATTAGATGGTCTAGGCGTCATTGAAAGTCCAGAATTTGGACCATGGGATCTACGAGAGAAGATTTCTGATCTTGAGCTAGTTGATTTCCTCACAGTGACATGAAGCTTACCATCTTCACCAACCTGAGCTTCAGTTTGCAATGGCTCCCTCCCATCTAAAGAAATAATATCAGAATCAACTCTAAAAGAGATTATAGAGCCAGCAGTATCAGGAAACTGTTCACCAATCAAGAGTCTAGCTCCTCTATATTCAAACAGAAAGAGCATCAAAGTATACCATATTATGCACTGGAGGACAACTATTTGGACCATAAGACTTCCTGAATCATCCCCATACATGCCCTTTAACAAAGGGATGCCCATAACAAGAGTGTTTGGAAGAGTAGAAAGAGAAAAGAGCGTGATGGACCATTCAAGGGACCCTCTAGAGCTTATTCTTGACCAGATGGCTAAAACCACCAAAACTATGATCTTCTGAAGAGTGTCAGCTGCAATGAACCTGAAGTTCATGGCATAGGGATTGTTAGTGGAAATAAAGTGAAAAGAAAGCAGAGGAACTGCAAATAGGGCCACGAATCTGTTGATCCCTGAACACTGATCAGGGCTAAAGATCTTCCACCATTTCACTGAGCCATAGGCTAGGGTCATGGCAACATAAAGCGGCACAACTGCCGTGAGAACATGGTAGAGGTCTGTGACACTGATCATTGTCGTCCCTTTTTTAACTTAGGTTTGTAAAGGTTTGGGGTGGGTTTAGGTCCGGATATAAGGAACCGTAAAACGCAGATGGTTAGTAGCAGATTATGCAAGAAAATGAAATATTTTTATGACTTTCTTGCAGTCCCTCACTGATTTTCCTTCGTTTTCTGTACTGCCAAACCAGTAAGAGACCCCAAGAAAGAGAACAAAAGCGAAAAGAAATGACTTCGTAGAGTTAGTAGAGACACTATGTATGGAGAAGAGTGCACCGGTGAAAGTTAACCCATTTGCATAGAAACTTAGATGCAGTGAACCGAAGAATAACAAGGAGAGGAAGGAAGAAAAGATGGGAAGAATATTGAAATAAATAAAGAGAAAGGTGTCGAATTTAGCAGAAAGAGATAGCGTGGAGGAAAAGAGTGTGGATGGGAAGTAGAAGGGGGAAAGAAAGAGAGCATTTAAATTTCGGGATTTTAATGGCAGACAAAGAAATAAAAGCTGGGGGCTTTTGACAAGCTTTTTGTGTATCTTTTCGGGCAGGGACAGAAGTGTGAGAGAGAAAAGAGACGATGCTGTGTAATATTATAGAGCAGAGTACGACTATCAACCTGAAGAAAAGTAAAGATTGCTAGTTGTGTTTGGACAGTGAAGCGAGAGAGAAATGACCAAACAGCACATATCAGCTGGAAAAACAAGTTGAGAAAAATATATATATAATAAACAGATTACAAAAACAAAAATCAGAAAGATTCTCACTCCTTCGCATTTCGTCGTTGTCATTGTAGCACATAATTTGGATCGTTTTTCTTCTTTCCTGTCTCTAGGAAAGAACAAAAGCATTTGTTCAGGTTGTGGACCCTTTTTGCTTTTTTTTTTTTTTCCAATTTTTTGGCCGTAAAAGTTGATATTGATTTTGTTTTATCAAATTTTAGATTGGTCCCTGGTCTGAAACTTTGGTTGAATTTATTTATTTAACTAACCACCTTTTGCTTTCCCTTACAACATCAAACTCGCCTAGGGTGTTACTGGTTTGATTCGAAAAATACAGTTGATATTAAATTATTTTATTTAATTTTTAAAACCAAATTTTAGGTCAATTATCAATTCACTATTTATATTAACTAATATATTTAGTCATTTTTAAAATTTTATATCACTTTATTGTAAAATTTTTAAAAATTTAAAAATTATTTCATAGATTTAAAAAATTTTAAATTTTTATAATTAGGTTATATATATATTTCTAAAATATTATCAATTTTATTTGTCAGTATCCTTAAAAATTAATTTCTTATAAATTTATAAAACTTATTGTACTCAAAAAAAGTTATCAGACTTGATTGTACCAGTAAATGTCCAATATGATCTAAATTTTCAAAATAAAAGTTCTAATTTGACAAAAAGAAAAATCAAAGGATCCAATGTAAAACAAGGAAAAAATATGAAGATCCAATTTGCACCTTTTTCCATTTATTTTATGTAGGGTTTGTTTGGTTAAACTGTTACTGATAGCTTATAGTAGTAATAATAATTTTTTTAATTTATATATATATGGTAAAAAAAATATTTAATGCTTATAATAAAAAAATATTGTAGATGATTTTGTTATATAATTTCAGAAAATGAATATAACTAATTTTATTAGATAATTTTGTTTAAATAAAATGCTAATGTTATTACTATTATTAATATTAGAAATAATCGGTTGTAAAATTATTTATTAATATAATTTTTAATAATTTTATTTGTGTGGTTAATATTTTTAATAACTACAATGTTAATATTTTATTAATATATAATAATTTATTAAGTAACGATAATTAGTTAAAGTTAAAAAGGTAAGGGTAAGATAGTAAATATAATTTTAAAAATAAAAGTTGTTGGTGAAAAGCTCCAAATTGGAGCTTATATGAACCAATGCAGTTTGGATATCTAACAGCTACCAGTTTCTTGTCAAAAAATTAACAAAATAGGTTTTTCTAACTGTTGGAAAGTGAACAGCTAACAGTTGCATCATAATAGCTAAAACAAACACCTCCCTCCTTTAACTAACCACCATTTGCTTTCCCAATACAACATGAAACTCAACTAGGGTGTCATGGCCTAATTTAATTCAAAAAATGTAATTATTCGAAATTACTTTAAAATATCGGAGATTTAAGAAAATAAGGGTATGTTTAACTTTGAAAAATAATATTTGTTTTCTAGAAAAAAATTTCAAGAAAACTAGAAAATAGAATTTATTATTTAGTTATGATATTTTTTAATGGAAAACTATTTTCTAAATTATAAAAGGGTTTAGAAAACTATAAAAAGATATTTTTCAAGTTTTTCAATTAATATTTTCACATTACCACAACCTCCTACTCAATTACCACAACCTCTACTACCACCACCACTATCATAACCTTCGCCACCACCAGCACCAGCACCACCCTTATCTCCACCACCATCACAACCTCCACCGTCAACACCACCACAACCTCCTTACACCACTAGCACCAGCACCACCCTTACCTCCAACATCTTTACAACGTCCACCGTCACCACCACCACAACCCCCTTGCACCACTACCACCTCCACTACCTCCACCACCACCACAATCTCTGCCACCACCACTACAATCTTTTGACATAGTGACTGTAGTACCACTTCCACCACCACAACCTCTGCTATCTTTACCACCACTATAACGTCCACTATCTTCACCACCACTATCATAACCTCCACTATCTCTACCTGAAGGAATCGATTACGCAACTTAGGCATTAGAACATGTGTGGTGAGCACAAGCCTAAGTAAGGCAAAATTTTAAAAATTTTGCTAACATAAACCTTCATGACATGAAGAATTCCATTCTCAAGAATCCATTTTACATGCACATAACTAAATTGCAAAACAACATATATAAGCATCAACCTAGGAAATCTTAAGTTTAATAAAACTTACCAACTCCTAGTTTGATGAAGACCACAATAGTTAAGATCTACAAGCTTTGAGTGCTTTAGATTCAATACTTGAATCAAATGCTCTAGCCTTGCAAATGAAAGGCCTCTAGCTTGAAACACCAAAGCTCTACCAAATCACTTTCTTGCCTTGATTTAATTAGTTGCAAGTGTCCTCTCAATTAACCCTCACAAATCTTGCACTAACTTAATCTTTTGCAAGAACACTTAGGGTTTATATTATGTAGATGTTATTTCTATTTTTGTGTGTTTCTCTAACCATTCTCTACATAAAAAATTCCTTAGGTTATATAGAGAAAGCAAGCACATTATGACATCACTCATTACATCATAAGTATGCAATTTTTCACAATAAGTGTACAACTTGTATAAGTAATTAGTGTACAAATAAATATGTAGAGAATTGAATACATCTCATGTATTATGTCAACATACATGTTTACACATATTAATGTAACCTAATTTTTATTTTTGCTAAACTCAAAAATTTACACGTTAAAGATAATGTGCGTAATATGCCAAAATTTAAGTACACCATTTTTATGTATTTGGGTTTAGTAATTGGGCTAATATTTGACCCAAACTCAATCCAACAAATAAATGGGCTTAGATTAGGTTCATGGGCTTTCTCAATACTTTAGATTAATTTTTGGTCCAAAACTCTTTTGGGCCGAGGCCCAAACTACTTGGGCCATTAATTCAAGTCCAAATAGAAACAACATTTATTATTAATTTAATACTTAATTAATATCTCATATTAATTAAGTATAAATTAATAATTAAACCTCTCATTTGAATTAAATTTCATGATATGTTAGAATCATTGCTTAAAGCATCCAATTCCATTAATCTTAATTAATCGATTAAATACTTTAATCAATAAGTAGATTAATATTGATGGTGATTTGGTAAAACTCTTTTAGGTGTGACTTACTAGGTTCATGTCTAACTCGCAATGAGAAAATAATATCAACACTTGATATTATTTGAAAATCCTTTCAAGTCTAAATGTCAAAATCCCAATTATACACATTTAGTTCTCATAAGTTGTTAGTGACCCTTAGCATCAATATCACTACTACCCAATTAGAAATGAATGCATATATTGATTCACACAAACCTTTTTATCATAATTACTATGCACTAAAATCTCTTCATTAGAAGATCCCGATATAGCCTAGAGTCAAAGTTTAGTCAAACTCTAATGGTTGTATCATATGACCTCATCTAAAGTTCTAATTCTTGATAAAATATAAAAAATACTAGAAACACTTTTCTAACACTGAAACTCTTTCAAACTATGTTATGGCTGTCCTGGCCAGGAACTTATTCATCAAAAAGAAACTTAGATAGTATAGGATCTTATCCTAGCTCACTCCAGACAATGAATCACATCTTGATCGAACACTCACCCCAATATTTAACTGACTAGAGCCATCACACGCCATGTAACCATGTGTGATTAACATAAGTATGTAAGCGGTAATAAACTCTAACCACTTAAATATGAATGACTGTGTCACCTCAGGTCAAAGGACTATATGTACCATTATGACTTAGATTATGATCGTTGACCATAAATGAATATCCATGCGATCACAAATCTAATGTCACTGTTCGATCCACATGTCTATTTTGATTTCTTATACCAAGTAGCATAAGACTCACTACCTCCCCCTATTAATATTACATATTAATCAAGGAAAATAGGCAGAGGTGATAGTCTAATTAATATTACCCAAATATTAATTTACCGACTATGAACATTTTATATCATATGCACTAAATAAATTTATAGCTCATATTATCAACTTTTGATAATAAATTTATTTAAAAAGATACTAATGGATAAATATTTAATTAAATAAACACTTTAGATAATAGAAAATTATTTTATTGCCATTTGGGATAATTTACAATGTTAAAATATATGATTGGCCTCTAGGGCATACACCTACACTAACAATCTCCCACTTACACTAGAGCTAATCACTACATTATCTTAAACCCATCTTCTTAAGATGTCAATCCAGTTGTAGTTGTGTTAGTGCTTTAGTAAGTGGATCAGTGACATTATCAGCTGAAGCTATCTTTTGCACAATGATATTACCTTTTCCAATAAGTTTCCTGATAATATGAAAATGTGTTTCTATGTGTTTGAAGTTTTTGTGAGACCTCGGTTCTTTTACCAAAGCAATGGCTTCATTGTTGTCATAATAGAGAGGAATCAAGGACTCAATAGAAGGAATAATTCAGTAATGAACTTCTTAATCCAAATAACTTCTTTAGCAACATCTAATGCAACTATATACGCAACTTCTATAGTGGAATCAGCAGTGACGCTTTGCTTGGAATCCAATTCACTACACCTCCATTACAAATGAAAACAAACCCAGAGATAAACTTTCTATCATCCACATCTGATTGAAAATTAAAATCTATAAAACCATTTATTTGTATATCATCTCCTCTTTAATTTAAGTCTAAATCTTTAGTCTTTCTCAAGCACTTAAAGATTACCTTAATAGCTATCTAGTGTTCCAAACCTGGATTGGATTTTAACCTGCTAGTCACACTAATAATATAAGTAATATCAGGCCTGGTACACAACATAGTGTACATCAAGCTTCCTATAGCTGAAGTATAAGGAACTTTGGCTATTTGCTCCATCTCCTTGGGTGTTTTATGTGACATACCCTTGGATAAATGGATACTATGCCTAAATGGTAGCAACCCTTTCTTGTAATTAAGTATTTTGAACCTATTTAATACCTTTTCCAAGTAAAGGCTTTGGGATAAACCCATCATTCTTCACGATCTATCTCTATAGACATGAATGCCAGAATATAGGTAGCTTCCCCTAAGTCTTTCATGGAGAAAGTTTTACATAATCATAGTTTCACATTTGTAAGCATGCCAACATCATTCTTAATTAATTAAATATCATCAACATATAAGATTAGGAAAGTGAGTTGGCTCCCACTAACCTTCTTATACACATAAGGCTATCTTCATTTTTTATAAAACCATAAGATTGAATGGCTTCATCAAAATGATGATTCTAACTCCTTGAAGCTTGTTTTAGACCATAAATAGATCTATTAAGCTTGCACATTTTGGAACCTTCCTCTGATTCAAAACCTTTAGGTTGTTCTATATAAATTTCTTTCTCAATATAACCATTGAGAAAAGCAATTTTTGATATTCATTTGCCAAATCTTATAATCATAGTGTGCAGCTATGACGAGAAGTATACGAATGGATTTAAGCATGGCTACCGGTGAGAAGGTTTTCTTGTAGTTAACCCCTTGCCGTTAGCGAAACCCTTTCACTATGAGCCTTGCTTTATAGGTATCAACCTTTCCATGTGATCCAATTTTTCTCTTAAAGACCCATTTACGACCTATAGATAAAATACCTTCAGGTGGATTAACAAGTGTCCAGACTTGGTTTGTATACATGGAATCCATTTCAACTTTCATTATTTTAAGTCATTTTAAAGAATATTTATATGATAAAGCTTCTTTATATGTTGTAGGATCATCATCATGATTGTTTTCCTTATGAATGTGCAACTCTTGCATATCATGTGGAAATCTGTATCTCTCTAGTGGGCGAGATACGCTACCTGATTTTTGAGGAGTTATTATGATGATATTTTTAGTGGGATTAGACTCTTAGGTTTGATCAATATCCATTTGATCAACTTGATTGGCCTTATTAGAAGATTCCTCTTCTAATACTATCTTCCTTCTTTTACCACCTTTTTTAAAAAAAATCTTTCTTAAGAAATATGGCATCTTTGCTTACAATAACAATTTGTTCAGTAGGAAGATAAAAAAATTACCCTAAATTATCTTTAGGATATCCAATAAACCTACCTTGAATTGAGCTTACATCTAATTTGTCTATTTTTAATTTTTTGATATAAGTTGGGCATCATCTTAATATGTTGGTGCCTTACCATGTCATATCTCATATGGTGTAGTAGAAACACACTTAGATGGAACACGATTTAGGATGTAAGCAGCAGTTTGTAATGCAAAACCCTATAGGAAAGTAAGCAAATATGTGTAGCTCATTATAGTTCAAACCATATATAATAGAGTTCAATTCCTCCTTTTGGATGCACCATTTAGTTGAGGTGTGTCAGGTGGAGTTAGTTGTGAAATAATGCTATGTTCCTTAAGGAACTTAATGAATTGAGTACTTAAATATTCACCTCCTCGATCTATTTGTAGGATTTTAATACTTTTTTCAATTTGATTCTCTACTTGGTCCTTGAATTCCTTAAACTTTTCAAACAATTCACTTTTATGTTTCATTAAATATAAATGTCCATACCTTAATAGATCATCTATAAAGGTTATAAAGTAGTAGAACCCGCCTCTTGCCATTTGATTAAATGGCCCACATACATCACTATGTTTTATTTCAAAAATTTCTTTAGCTCTTTCCATTTGTCCAACAAATGGTGACCGAGTCATATTGTCTTGGATACAAGCTTCACAAGTTGGATTATTTGAGGATTTAAGATTACTCAAGATTCTTAATTTTTCCAACTTTATAATTTTATCATCCACAATGTGACCTAATCTCAAGTGCTATAGATATTTTGGATTAGAGGCATTGTCAATTAGCATTGTATTCACAATATTCAAATTGGTTGGATATTATTTGTTATTGGATTTATTATCAATATAATAAAGACCATGTAATACATAACCCATGCCAACTATTCCATTATCAAAATAGATAGTACATACATCTCTTTTAAATAAAAACTTATAACCTCTTCTAGTTAACTAGAAATAAAGATTATGTTTTTATAAGCATTAGGTACATGTAAAACATTGTCCAATAACAAAACATGATTATATAAGTCAATAAAGGTGGTTCCCACAGCTTTGGCAGCAACACTTACTCCATCTTCAAGCTTTCAAAGTCACCTCATTTGACTCCAACCTTCTTTCACTTGCTAGATTCTTCTCCAATGTTGTCCTTTCCTTTATTGTTGATTGACTTAAAAGATATTATTTTTACCATAAAAATATTAACTTTATGATAAAAATAGTAAATTTATCGAAGGAAACAATAGAAATGGCAATAATAAAAAACATGCAATGAAAATAATAACAATACAAGTGGAATAATAAAAGAGGTGATAAAAATATTATTTTTACCATAAAGTTGGGAACTTTATGATAGGAATAATAAATTTATCAAAAGGGACAATGAAAATAATAAAGATGCAATTAATGTAATAAAAATAATATAATGTAGAATTGAAATGAAAGTGATAAAAATGTCATGATTACATTAAACTTGCACTGTTTAAGGATGAACTATTGCCCGAAGATTTTAAGCTGCCTAACTTCAAGAAATTTAATGATACTAGAGAGCCGAGAGTGCATATGAGACAGTATGCTACCTTTATAGTATCTACCA
>CATIWM010663092.1:0-35626 GCA_949671775.1 Mallotus repandus
TTTTTTTTAATAAATTTACCTTTGTTTTCTAAATGTTAATTTTTTAATTCCAATAAATCAAAATAAATACAAAATTATATAATCCTAAAAATAAAATAGTTAAAAATCTAGTACTGTCATTAAATTAATTTTTGTTGGATTTTGGTAAAAAGGGCCTAGCATGTTGCTCTTTGAAATACTTTTTTATTTCTTATATGTTTTGTTCATTTGTAATTTTTTATTGAATAGGTTGTTGAAAATATTGATTTTATTTCTGTTCCTACCGATTCTTATGGTCTTGGTGGATAGAATGTGAGGGATGTTAATGCGGTATATATGGTGGTTAGTTTTTTTGTAATTTATTTATTTTTTGTTACTTTTTGGTTTCTGATTTAACTTTGTACTCATAGGATACTGAAGATAATTTTGTCAGTCCTCCTCCAGAGAAAAAGGCGCACAGACCGGCCTAGATCTTAAAGTCTCCTTTTGTTATTATATAGGAAACTGAAAAAAAAAACCAAAAGTATACAAAAAATATATTATAACTTAAAGCTAAACATTTTCTTTGAAGTTAAGCGAGATATAATTATTGCAATAGAAAAATTTTAAAGAAATGAATATGTTTTTAAGTTTTTATGGTGTTGTTGAGTCACAAGAGGATGCTGCCATTTTATATTGTGTTTATAATTTAGTATCATTTTATTTTTTTCTGATATATTTTTTAATTTGGTATCGTTTTCATTTTTTTGGTTTCTGATACTTTTTTGTTTTATTAATGGCAATGTAGTTGTATCATAGAGTTTTTTTGTTTTTTGTTGTATTCATGCAATTTTTATTTTTTGTCCAAATATTCCATAGTTGAAGGAGACTTATTATTTTGATTTTCTTTAAATCTACTTTCGGTTTATTTTTTTTTTCTAATTCATTTTTGTATCCTTTTGGTTTATTTTTAGTTTCCGATTCACTGTTTGTAACCTTTTTGGTTTATTTTTAGTTTCCGATTCACTGTTTGTAACCTTTTTGGTTTATTTTTTGTTTCTGATTCACTGTTTGTAACCTTTTTGGTTTATTTTTTGTTTCCGATTCATTTTTTCCAATTCCTGATGCTAAAGATGATTTTTTCATTCCTCATCCACAAAAAAGGGAACATAGACTTGCCAATATCTTAAAGTCTACTTTTGTTATTGTATATGAAACTGAAAATAAATCAAAAGTATACAAATAATATACTATAACTTAAAGCTAAACATTTTATTTGGAGTTAAGCGAGTTGTAATTATTGTAATAGAAAAATTTTAAAGAAGTGAATATGTTTTTAATTTTTTTTATGTTGTTTACTCGTAAGAGGATGCTTACATTTTATGTTGCATTTATAATTTTGTATCATTTTTATTTTCTTTTGGTTTCTAATACTTTTTTTTAATTTGTTATAGTTTTGGTTTTTTTTTGGTTTCTGATACTTTTTTTAATTAATGGCAATGTAGTTGTATCATAGAGTTTCTTTTTGGATGTTAATTGTATTTATGCAATCTTTATTTTATGTCCAAATATTTCATAGTTGAAAGAGAGTTATTATTTTGATTTTTTTTGTATCTGTTTTTGGTTTATTTTTGTTTCTGATTCATTTTTTGTATCCTTTTAGTTTAGTTTTGGTTTCTAATTCATTTTTCTGTTTTAGTTTTTTTCGTTTTGAAGAATGTATAGGAGATTTTTGGTTCAAACCACATCTTCTGTCATGATGAGAATTTAAACAACTTTAACTAGTTAAAAAAAATAATTAAAAAGATTTCAATAATAATCAATCAGCGTTGGGATCAATTAGTAGAGGGTATTTCTCATTTGAACGATATTTTGAATTTGAATTGCGGTGTCTATTGTCACATCAAATTAATTATTGAAATGTTTTTACTATTTCTGTAGTTTTATTTGAGTCAGATTAAATTAGTTAGAGTCAGCAGTTGCAATAAAAAAAATTACTAATATAATATGATTTGGGTGTGTGATTATAATATTGACTATTAAATTTTGTAAAATATACACAATGAATATTAAATTTACAGCCTAAACATACTGGTTCCCTTCTAATCATATCGTCTATTTTATATTGTTAAAAGGTAATATATTTTTTTAATCAATAGTTGATTTTTTTTAATATCAAATTGAATTAAAAGATTCTTGCCATCCAAGTTCTTAAGTAATAATAAAATGTCTGTATCCAATTAGGTGCTAAGTTGCTGACCTTGACATGCCATCAAAACTCCATATGCTTACATCATTCTGATAATCAGTAATCAATCATAAAATGAACATTAACACTAGTGTTGCACTTGTGTATAACAGAGAAACAAACTTTAAGAAGACAGCCTCTAAAAAAAAAAAAAAAACTTTAAGAAGACAGCACAGATAATCAAAGCACAAATTACTAAAACTTGAACTTGATATAATGAATAGAACTCCATTGTTCAAACAACATTGGAGCTAAGCAACTAAATTAGCCGGTGAAAGTTCACATCCATGGCGCAGAACAAGATTCCAAGGAAAAACAAAAGTGATTGAAAAAGTTTCAAGAGGCAAATAATATATATGCATATAGTCTTTTTATTTATGACGGTGGATGTTGGTACACAGATTGCACTTCTGATTCTAAAGTAGATACATATTGATCAAGCATTGAATGACTTGTCGTTCAATTGCATCAATTTGCTAAACATACCCATCAAAACTGCCACATTTTGACTTCAATTGCTCAACAAAGACCCTCAACCCAGAGGCTACATCACCAAAACTGTCAAATACTTAGGCCACTCTTACATTCATCCCCTACAAACCATGAGCATGTGAAGGGAACAAATTAACAACACCATTTGAATACTTGAAAGCAAAGGATTACGAAATAGAAACCAAACTGAGGACATGTAAAGATAGGTTTCGGGTTTCAATACCTGAACTTCGCCTTTGACCATGGTTGAATTTTCGAAAAATCATACCCCTTGTGGCATGATTTCCTTTCCTTCAAAATTACTTCAATTTGAGTTCTATTCACAGGAGGTGGTAGGTGTAGTTCTTGACTAAATAAAATAGAATTGACTGAATAGACATAAGGAATTCACCAAATAGAATAGAATTGAATAAAAATTCTTGGAATGTCTGCACTTCCAAACACTATCGAAGTGAAAAAGAAAGAACATACTTGATGAATTTGAATCAACTGGAACAAATTGGCATCGCTAGCAACACCCTCAAAAGAAACAGCCTGATGATCACAAAGGCAAAAACTTTTAACAAATTAAACGAAACTCATGAATGCAAATTCGTTAATTATCAATTAAAGAAATATATTTTTTTTTATTTTGTTGTGTTACCTGAGTGCCTGATGACTATGCAGTTGTAGAGACCATAGAAAGAGACCGACGACGATGGCTCAAAGAGAAAGATGAAAGGAAAAATGGTGATAAAAAGGAAGATGAGAAATGGATTTTCTTGTTGACATTGACATGCGTAAATATAGGAAGTGAACACTGCGCCATTATAGCAGACCCAATTTTTGGTGCTGGATGGATAAGAAGAAGACGCAGAGGAGATGAGAGTTTTTTTTCTTTTGTGCGTTGATTTTTTTTTTCCGTAAGTTTTTTTATTTTCCGTTAAAAAGCACGCTTGTAATTTTTTTTTTTGTGTGTTTTAGGTATGGAAGTAATAAAAAAAAAAAGTTGAGGTATTTTAATTATTAAGGTGAGTTTTTAGGATATTTTAGTGAAGATCTTTTTTTTTTTTTTTTTTTTAAACGTTTGTTGCGGTTCTTGAGGGCCTGCCCTCGGTTGTGACATTAAGTCGTACTTTTGCCAGATTAATTCTTAGAACGGTTACTAAACTTTAGTTAGTTTTTCAAAAAAGTCATTTTTTTTTAATTTGTGATTTTTAATTTTAATTTTTGTTTCAAATATAATCTCTTTTTAAGATTTGAAGCCTTAAAATTATATAAAATTATCATTTTAGTTCAAAAAATTATTTTTCTATAGTCCTAAAGATAATAAATAAATAAAAATATATTTTTTTATTTTCTCCATGCCTTCCATTGCAGAAATTTTTGTCCATTATTTATATTTATTTGACTGGTCTAGTACTAATAATTTGAGAATTTTAATATAAAAATTATTCAATACATGACAGAAAGATGTTAGTATTCATCAAGAATATCATAATCAATACTGTAATTGTGTTGCATACAATAAAAAGTTGCGTATTATTAATATTATTATTATATTGTTAGATCATTTGCTTAGTTTAGATTAAAATAATTACAAAATAAATGAGAAATCGAATAGAGAGTTCAGATTCCAATAATCCATAAGGAATGACTTCATTTAACAACGTATAGAATGAAGTGAACCAACTCCTTGAGCAATTTCTTGCTAAAGGAATATTTGATGATTCACCAAAAAAAAAGAAGACAAGTTTTAGCCAGTGAAGTAGGAAGACTGGTGAATGAAATGTTAGATTTTATAAAAAGAGAGAAAGCTTTAAAAGCTCTAATGAAAGAAAAAGAAGTACAAAAATTGAGAAAGGAGAAAGCTGACCCTGCTATTAAGACAGTCAATATGAATAACAGCAATCTAACTCAAGACCTTAGAAAATCTAAGAATAGAGTGACTCTAAGACAGAGTGAATTTAAGAATTATTTTTTCAAGAATGGAGAACTTTTGGATATTATTGCTAGCTCTCAATACTTTATCGAGTTTAAAAAGCTAAAAAAGTTTAGAAATTTTAGATCGCATTCTTCCTGATCCATGAGTAGCTTTGTGGTTCCGCCTCAGAGAAAGCAGACTCACCTTAAATGGTATTAGAGCCAAGAAAAGAAAAAAATTAAGAATTTCTAAAAATCTTTATAAAAGTGGACTAAATTGAAAAATTGAAATATAAATGACTAAAATTTTATATAAGAACTATTTTAAAAATAAAATAAAAATTAAGTAACCAAAAAATCATAAATTAAAATTTTATAACCAAATTAAAATCACTAATAAAATTTAGTGATCATTCCTACAATTTACCCTGCTTTTGCCACGAAGAAGATGATGAATGATTATGCACTTGTTCGCCACCTAGCTGCTTGTGAGACCATGGGATCTGGCACGACTATCTGCAGTGGCAAAATTGGGACACCAACAATTAACCCTAGGACTGTTGTAAAAACATGCATTTGAGGGAAAATAAAGGAAGTGGGCAGCTCCAAAAGTGCTAGTATTCTTGGATCTCCAATGCCTAACTTTGCTAAGAGAATCCTACTTAGGACTCCATTCCAATCTAACCATATATAGAATGAAACGAAAATTATTTCATTTTCAATTTTTTAATTATAATAAATAAAATTTTATTTATATTTTTATTTTTAGTTAAATAATATAGATTCATTACTTAAATAATATATGTTTATAAGATAAAATATGTAGGTTATTATTTAAATAATACATGTCATTAATCTTCACCTGCAGGTTCATTGATCCTTAATGAACCTCACTGTATCGATTTTTACATGTAGATTTATTAATCTTTACATTCACGTTCACTTTTAATTTTATTAAAAAATTAAAAAATATTTTTTATTTTATAAATTACAATAGTTAAATTTAATTTTTTATTCATAGTTTTTATCAAAATAAAGTTTTCATAGTTTTTATCAAAATAAAGTTTTTATTCATTAAAAAATTATTTAAATTTTTTATTTTTAATTATAATAAATAAAGTTTTATTTATATTTATATTTTAATTAAATAGTATAAATTAATTATTTAAATAATATAAATTCTTAAGATAAAACATATAAGTTTATTAGATAAAAGAATTAAATAAATAAATTTGACAAGTAATAAACCCATAGAAGAGTGCTATTTTTTAGCCTGATAACCTGTTGTCCTTTGGTGCTTTTAAGCATTATGTTTCAGCTCTCATATCTGATGAAAAGACTTGTTAAACAATAAAAAACAAAAAAGTTAAAAAAAAAAAAAAAAAGGTATGTTTTACCATTCTATGATTATGAACAAAGAGCTCTATGATATAACAATTCGTCTGCAAGGTCATGCAATATTTGGCTTTTTTAAAATAAAAAAATAAATAAATCACTTTTGACTGTCTCCTCTCCTCTCTTCTTCCTCTTTATAATCAAATTTTTTATACACGGAAACAGCAGCGACACCATCATATATTTTTTATTATCTTATCTAATTGAACACCTTTTGGTCCACTCTCCATCTTTTCAATTTTCAATAATAATAATAATAATAAGACATTTTGGTGGGTATTTTTTTTTTCTCTTGTTCTTACGAAGAGTTTGGTTTAGTTAAAACAAATGGAATCAGATTCAAGCGCTACGGATGATCATCAACCAGCACAATCACCACCAGCAGTGTTGTCGTCATCAACAACAACAACAACAACCACAACTGCTTCTCCTAAGACGAAGACCAGCAATGGTTTCTATGGAAAACATCGAATGGTTGCTGCAATCTCTAATCTTCAAAACCAAATCAATTTCCTCCAGGTTCATCATAATTCATTCCCTCATTCTTCTTCCTATTCTTCTTTGTGTTTTGTGTTCTCTGAATTCATTTTGTTAAACGTTGATATGATATTTTTATGCAGGAGGAGTTGGACCAACTTGAGACGTTAGGGGAATCCTCCATCGTATGCAAAGAGTGAGCCGCGTTAACCTTTTTGTTTTTCATCAATATTCTATTGTCCTATCCTATATATATTTGCCTATTTAACGTTATTGTTATTATTATTTTGGTTTCGGTTTGTGGCTGCTACTGCAGACTCATTTCAGGAGTCGATTCAGTTCCGGACCCCTTGCTTCCACTGTAAGCATATGCTTAATTTTCTCTTCATCAAATCACTGTTTTTATTTTTTATTTTTTATTTTTTTAATTTTGTTTTGTTTCTGATGATGACACTACACTATTGTAGGAGTAAAGGACCAATCAATGTCAGCTGGGAAAGGTGGTTTAGAGGGGCAAGCTACAACTCTCGTAAACGATGGATCTAAACAGAGAGTCAAAGTCTTCTGCTTGCAATTCCATTGCATGAGTCTCCTTTCTTTTTAGTCGTTTACATGCGCATCCAATGTATGGAACTGGTATCAATTAATATGTGTAACCTTCACCCATCTTCTTCATCGCTCTACTATTATGAATTACTTGATTTTTTAATAACAATAATCGACAAGATAAAAAATTCAATATATGCGGCCTCATTTTTTTAGAAAAAAAAAATGGATCTCCAACTTCCAGCTGTTTGACAAACAAGGAAAAATCCCCAGTCAAAACTTTCTGCACGAAAATGACGTATCATGTCCTCCACAACTTCAGTGCTTTAAATCATGCTGCGTCGACCAGACCACACCAAAGGCTCTTACTTATCGAGGGCCATTCCAGTGAGCGACAATTACAGCTTCAAAGCAGCAGAACGTGCCATAAAGTCGTAAACTAACCAACGACATGTTCCCCCCCTTCCCCCCCCCCCCCCCCCTACAAAACAAAGCTTCAAAGTTATCCATAATGGCTTTCTTTTTAGGGTACTCACTCATTAAGCCAATTGAATCAATGTGGCCCAGCGCATAAGGCCGAATGATTAAAGAACCCAGCAATAACTTTTTTATATGATAACATCCTAGGACCATATAATATATATATATATATATATACACACATACACACATACACCCCTATGGCACACCAAATGATCTGCCACAACACGTGTTTTCATTTTCCGTACTCAAGTGTTGGCCAACCATATCAAATGAGGGGCAACATATATATTCTAACTACAAATGTTACAAAATACGGAGCTCTACATATAGTAATAGACCAGCCTTCCAAAATGCAGAAGCCAAAAATGACCCAACTCCCAACTGCTGGTTCTGCACAAAACAAAAAATGGTCAGCAGTGAAATGCCCATGTAAGGATGGAGAGAAGAATGTCAAGAAAGAGAATACAAACAGCATATGCAATTAACAACAATCAATAGCCTATGAGCAATCCGAATGCCTGATATTTTCCAGGACCTCCATTAGTATCATGCAAGAGCAAACACTTCAATTTTTCAACCTAACAAAAAGGATGATGTTCAAGAAATTGGGAAGTTCTTATTCTTGTTATAGTAGCCACTACAATACCAACAAATGAACTCAACATTCTCCAAGGCAATATAGCATGAGGACTTCAAAGGGCCTGTCCATTTCCCGTGCTGCAAAATAGGTGTGCTTCTGTATCACAAGCAACCGTATAAATGCAGCAGTATACATTGGCTGCACAATCAAGCACATCAGCATCAAACTATTTGGTTCAGTTCAAAATTTTCTTCAGGTTGAAGAGCAAAAAGGAAAAGGAAAAAAGAAAAAGAAATGCTAAACTTCTATCACTGCCAATTGTACATCTCTTGCGCTAAAAATATCCCAACTAAGATCCATCATTTTAATTGGCCCATTACTCAACGTTTCTATATAGTATAAATGGTTATTAAGGTAGTGAAAATTTGACAACTGGAAAAAATTACAATCCTACTTAAAGTAACAAAACAGATGTTTAAACATGGAATAACTCTCACCACCAATTGGCAGGTCTAAGATTCAGACTGGTTTCCTCTCCCAGGAACAGCATGTACAAAATTGTAGATACGTGACATGAAGATCACTATTTCAAGCATACATCTTGAACAGGTTGAGATGAAACATTTGCAGTTAGAAGTGTTCCACGAAACCCTTCCTCAGCATGCTGAGCATTCATTTTCTCATCAGCAAACTCATCTGTTGAGCATTAAGATTGGAAAAATCATTAGAAATCAGATATTGCAGTGCATTGAACCTTTCAAATGCATTTTATTTTTGATGTGTTTGGGTGAGAAAAAAAAAAGAAGAGAAAAACTCATAAAAGAGGACTAATACAGGTACAGCCCATGTAAAGAAAGTACATAATCATTTAAAAGATAGAGAATCCATAAAATCATAAATAGTGTGAACCTCAACACAATATCACACCAAGTAACACAAGTGAAGATCTACATCAGAAACTAACCCTTTTTTCAAAACTTTAAGCACAATAATGTCTATTTACCAGCAATATCTCTATGCTCATGAATTTCAGAATCTTGAACCCAAAGCTTATCCCCAGGAAATATATTCAAGTCTGCAAGAGTAGCATCATCATTTTCAAGTATCATTTCTCCTTTGTGAAGAATCTGGTTCTCCTTAACTACCTGCATGAAGCACTCGGTTACATGATGCTTTTTAATTTGAAAATATAAGTTACATGTGATAATATGAACTAAGTTTAATAATAGGTTCATCTTATAAATGCCATAAATATTCGAAGCATAACTTGGACCGGAAGACATGCAAACTAATTAAAATTATAGTCCATCAAAAAAAATATCAAACATTGGACATATTAGATTCTCACATCCAGACCATATAGAATAAGGGTGACATAAAAGGGTAAGGCCTATTTTGCCTAGAGGCCAGACACTCAAATGCAGAAATTTCACAAGACGAAGAACCAGAAGGCTACAATCCTATCTTTTAACCTAGAATCATGGATTCAAAAAGCAAGATAGTTCAACAAAACTATATTACTGTAGCCTCTGTTTCATTTTTAGATGGCTGCATGCAACCATGGTTCCATTGTAGAGCTAAATGAACCTTTTATCAGCCAAACCATGCATAACTTTCTCCGCCTCACCAACTCAGTAAACCATGTTGTGACTTTATCTGGTTTCCTCAGTTACATAAAACTACGATGTCCAATTGACAATGATCCATGTACTTTTCCCAATATTAAATGATCATGCATCGAATATCAAAATATGCATGCATAAGGTATAAATTTGATTAATGTGCTTACCCCAAGTGATTCCCATATCATCATTTTTAACTGGTATATTGATGTACAACCAGAAACTTTTAGATGTACTGAATTTCCATAACTGGTCCTTCGAGAACGCTTGGAAGCCCGTCGATCAGGCTCTGAAGTGGTCTTAGAAGCTTCTAAAATTGATCTTGGAGCTTCTTTGCCACGTACAAGAGTTACAAATATGTCCTCATTAGAGTAGTTAAGTTTCAGCATCAACTTACAGCTCTCTTTTTCACCTATGCAGTCATCGCAGATCTAGCAGATTTAAAAATACCATAATCAAATAGTTAAATAGAAAAGCCACGTCAAATTGCGGAAGTGTAGCTGATAAAAACTAAACATAAACTAGGTTAAGTTTCAATTACCTCAGGACAAGTCCTAATGAAAGGCTGTCTGGCCTCAGTCTCATCATTTATTTCATCTTGATGATTCAGCTGCTCTTCACTTCTTGGTGTTACTTCAGAGGAGCCAGACAAATTATTTTCAACAAAATTACTGGACTCAATAACTGCAGATATGCCCTTCTCCTTGTTACCACCCCACTCGTCACAAAAGTTGTTCCAGTCATCATCTGTAATAATTGTTAACCCATCTGTCTAAAATTTAAAGAGGGACCAGAGAAGAAAAAATTAGAACATCATACTAACATTAACTAGATCAGTTACAATACCTCAAAATGAAATGGCTACAGGACACAGTTAAACTTTATTGATGAATTCATTAGCTATATCGTGGCACCAGCAATTTTACCCTTTGAAATGAAAACTTAAAAGAAGCAAAAAAAAAAAAAAAAGCTCTAGGTTATAACCAATAATGCCCTCTTTTCTTATCGGGACCATTTCAAATCAATCCCATAGGATATTCATATTGATGTTAATAAAAAAAATTTATCAGTCATACTTACTATAGAACCCTTCTGGAAAAGTACACCGCGTTTAGAAACCAGATTGGGCGGCCTTTCTAGGAGACGCATATGCTGAAAAAACAAGAGAGGAAGGAAGATAAACAAGTAAATACTACATCACATTTTGATTAAAATAATGGCTAAAAAAGAAAACTCCAGCCAAATTATAGTTCAATGTATAAGCTCCATTAATTTTGCAACCATAACGCATAGTCCAAGTAGCTTGAGATCCAATTTTTTTTTTTTTTGAACCGTGAGAATCAATGTATTAATAGCTCAATTATTTTACAGGTTTCATTAATTTATATGTCCATGAAAACTTGTTCTCATTCCATATGATAATGAAACAGAATATAGAATGACTCCCGAAGTCAAAAAAAAAATGCAAGGAGGGGGAGGGAAGAGACGCATTGAACATAGATTTCAGGAAGAAGTGTTGGAAAAGTAATAATTACATATAAAACAAAGAAGTAGCAAGTTACCTTTTCACATTTGAGTGAATCAATGACAGAATCCAGAGGTTCAGGTTCCACTGATGAAGAAATATTCTTTCCATTTGCACTTACATAGTTTCTCCATTTAGTGAGCCATGAGGAGGGCACCAAGTAATACTTGCAGTGCAAAGAAAGGGGAGTACTTTTTCCCATAGCTAGTTTCTCATGATTCTGTCGCTGTTTTAGCTTCTCTGCTCTGCAGCATGTACACAAAAATCAAAATGCATGCACATATCAAGGATTAATTATCTGTGCAATTCTACATGTAAATGACCTTAGGGAATCCTCCAAGCATGCAACTTCAGAAAGTTCATCACAACATTGGGGACACTGCTGAGAATCCAAAGGAAAAACTGTGCAACCTGAGGAATCATCAGCCTTCACTGTAATGGCATCCTCATAAAAGAAAAGCCAGAGATTCTCAGGAACTAGCAATCGCTTGGCACCAGGGGCTTGCTCAGGCATAAGCTGGCCATGAGGACACCTGATTGAAACTGTTGGCCCTGCATCAGCTTCACTTGGAGCATCAAGATTTTTTCTTCTCACCCACTGCTGCAACCTGCCAATAAAAAAGAAACATATTAACCCAACAACCGAATACCAAACCAAAGAAAAATACTAAGGTTAAGATATCAGGATATGTTTTTATTCTTTTTCATGGTGTACAAAAAATCTTTTTCATGGTGTACAAAAAAAATGGATCACCAAATACAATATAATAATTTACTATCAGAAAATCCCTAAAACTGGAGGGAAGAACGATGGACGATATAAGCAACATCATATCAATTGGAAAACGGAAAAAGAAGAATAAGATTTGCACTCATACCATGTCTTAGATATATAGTATGTTCCATCTAGAGTCTTCCCAGTAAGCACATCATTCGCAAGATCTCTCATTAATGTCCTCCGATCCCTATAGCTATCAGCACAGACAACAGATCGTGCACCATCAATAAGGCAAGCCATGCAGTAGTCATCATTAGTCAGTGTTGGCCCTCCACCATACTGAAATTTACAAGCATTTAACAGAAAGATCAGCAATGAACCAAAGATGCAAACAAAAGCAAAAGGAGAAGGAACTGGAAGCAGCCTCCAAACTGGGAGAGAAAAGGTGAAGTAAAAAATGCCTCTTAGACAAGATTGGTTAGATGTCATTCCTTTAAAAATTGAAACATAGTATTCAGAAGTAAATGGTAAAAGGAGAAAGCAACACACATGTTGTGAAAGGGGAAAAAAAAAAGCTCCTAAAGACAAATCAAGCACTCAGCCAAGTGTTCAGGCAGTGTGAGGTGAGGCAATCTAAAGCTGCCTTGAGGCCCTCAACACAAGGCAACATTATCGAGGCATCCCTTGCCCAACAATGAACTTAGTGTTAAGTTAATTAGAAAAGACGGAATCAATATGAAAAATCATGTTTATAAATACTCTCACATCATATTGCCTATAAATGTGAAATGTAAGCTTCAATTCGCTTATTAAGAGCACATTGCTTTACTCAGGGGTGTGCTTTTCTATTGACTAGCACCTCTTTTTTAATAAAAACGTAGCATATTGAAGGTATCTATTGCTTTTCAAGTGTACAAAATCACAAATACGTGCAGAAAGTATGGACAAAGAAGATACAGTTCTCTGAGAATGAGCAAGACAAAGTAGACGTGCAAATAAGATACAGTTCTCTGGGCATGAGCGAGACAAAGTAGACGTGCAGATACCTTAGACAACAATTTGGTCCAAGATTCAGCAGACAACCGCTTCATGGAGCTAACTTTTGACACTGGGACTTTTGCATGTGAACATTGGATAGGGGTATTATCTAATACACTGCTGGAGACATTATATAGCCAAAAAAACCACCATAGATTAGTTGCCACAAAGATAAAAACAACCACGCAAAACAAATACATCAACAAAACAAATCATCATTACCATACTTATACATGGGCTAAGATCCTATAGAAAAAGTGGTAAATATGAATAATAAGAACCATAGTTGATGCCTAGTGCATATTCTATCCTAGAAATAGCATTTATGCATGGATCATGGGCAAGCAAATAAAAGAAAAGCAACTTCGTAACACACATAGCAGAGATATCATAGAAACTTGAACTTACAGTGATGTAATGTTGTCAGCCCACTGGCGAAGCCAGTCAGTGGAAACCCAATAAGATGTTACTTCAAGAGACTGGGCAGGAGCTTCAGACAGGACTGTTCGCACTTCTTGTCTTCTTTCCGTGATATGATTCAGCTCCTTATCCTTCTTCTGTTTGTACTGTTGGCAAGCATCAAGATATGCTGCATTGAAAGCCTTTACATCTTCAAAGAGGTGAGATGGAAGAGAACCGTCATATAAAGAATTCTGACAACCTTCATGTACAATCTTGTTCGCACCACATTTTTCATCTACCTTCCTACTTCGCCTAAGATTATACATCAGCATGTATGCATCATTTGATGAAAATGTCTCTGCATTGCTATCAATTTTGGGTTTCAAAAACTCTGACTGAACAGCATCTACATGATTTCCATTGGCAACAGCATGCACTTCTTCTGCGCAATCTGGCGGCACACAGTGATTAACTTTAGATGCAGAACTTGAAGAGCCTCCTCCAAAAGGATGGCAACCCAAGTTTGAGACATGTTCATCGTCAAACTCCCACCATTGCCCAGTATGCTCATCCTTAATATGAGCAGTATAGTGACCACTGTTTACAGCAGTTCCCTTGTGAATCAACACAGCTGACAAATCATATATCCAATCCAGCTGTGATGGTTCAGACAGTCTCCGCCGCATATCTAATACTCCAGGGAAACTAAATGCAGAAGTGATTTTCTTTTTTGTTGTAGTCTACTGACAGAAACCAATACACAAAGAAAATGCTTAAATGTCTTACCATAGATACAAATATGCTAAACTAGCACATACCTGGTAGTAAAATCCAAAATATGACAAAGGAAACATAAAAAGCATTAAGTTAAACATCCTAAATAGCATGAATTGAAATTCAAAAGCACATCACAAAGTACCTTTGGAAGGAAAACACAGCGTTTAAGCTGAAAATTAAGGACATCAGGCAGAGTTCGTAGTTTAATACTGCGATTAGCATCAACTCTCACTTTACACAACTCACAGAAATATTGATTCTCACCATGCAGCTCTTCCACACTAAGATAATCATCTAAACTCTCATCTAAGCTTTTTAACCCTTTCACATTCAACTCCAACTCATAAAAGTCCTCCATCTTTGAAGATGCTTCAGAATCTCTTCCACATTTTGAGCACCTGCATGCAGAATAAACACAGGAAGGTCAACTACTAAAATAAGCTTCTAATACAAACATTTTTCTTTCTTTTCTTTTTTGACCGCTCTTTTACAAGAAGGAACTTTCAAGCTCAATAAGAAGTCATTACACCTCGTTTTTTATTGTTTTCTACGTCCATCTTTATTCTTCGTTGTGCTTCAGTTATCTTCTAAAAAAACAGTCAGTCTTAAGACTCTACCATTCATTTCATAACATGTAA
The DNA here is from genome assembly GCA_949671775.1 of Mallotus repandus. Lineage (NCBI taxonomy): Eukaryota > Viridiplantae > Streptophyta > Magnoliopsida > Malpighiales > Euphorbiaceae > Mallotus > Mallotus repandus. The sequence continues at coordinate 14,802 of CATIWM010663092.1, forward strand.
GTTACTGGTTATCCAACACCAAGGGATAAAGAGAGCTTACACCATTTAGACATAAATAAAGGCATGCAAATGAAAATGTTTGGTTATTATTTACATAGGATGATTACTGCAGTGCTGAAAAACAAAGATCCAAAGTTAAGAAAAATGAAAAATCAAATTTATCTTACGTTGTTACATGTGACACACTTCCACGGAACAGATCTTGAACAATTGTTCTGGCCTTGGGAAATTCTGAATGGCTCAGACAACGCTCAAGCAAAGAAAGAAGTAGGGTCAAGAACTCATGGCTATCCTGTTGGACTCCATTGTCTAACTCCAGTGTCTTTATAAATGGAGCTGAATCAATAAAAGCCATTTTACCAGCATGCAATTTTGCAAAAAGCCGGGCAAGCTCATCCAAAACAGGTTGTTGTTTCAGTAATTCCGGTTCAAGACCAAAAAGGCCTTCTCGGAAAGAAGTATTCATATAAAGACACTGAAGGATGCTATTTGCATAGCACGTAGCTCCTAAGTTTGTGAGACCAGCAGGAGAATCAGCAGATGCACGAAGATTTTTGCATGGGTCATCACCCATGGCTTGAACTATCTCTGATAATTTCTGCCATAATCCTGTTTTCCGACTCCCATTGGGCGGTGGAATCAGCCCACAAAAGCAGTTGGGATTATCTCTGGTATTTACACGGCAACCTTGACAAACTGGCTTCCAGATCATGTAAAGTTGATTTATGTCATCATTAGTCACTTCACCTGTTGAATGAATTTTCCTATAAAAAGGATGAAACAAAAAGGAAAACAATAAGTAACAAAAGATGCAGAGGAAAGAGAAAGAAATACAGTCTATAATAAACATAAATACCTCAGTATTTCAGAAGTGATATTAACATTATCCCCTTGTCTATTTCTTTTATTTTTGCTACGCGTGGTTGGTCGGCTCATCGTTTCACCGACCTATACTGCAAGAAAAACAACAGCAATATTTGTACACTAATCATAAATCAAAATAACTTCTTTAAGCTAAAAAGGCAAAGGATTTTTATTTTATATTTGCAAATAAAATTAACCCAATAGTACAGCATAAATGCCTTTTGACCACTGTAAAACAATTTTTCTAAAGCTTGTATTGAAGTGTGAAAGAAGGTGCAACACTACTTGACAAAATACTGATTTGCGAATCAATTTCATTAGATTGCAAAGTGAAGAGTACTATACTCCCTCTACTGGATGATGCATTTGCCATTCAAACTTCCTATCTACAAGAATTCAATATTTTCATATATTCAAACTTATAACATGATATCATTTCTTTAAAAATACCTCATTTATCTCTCCAAAAAAAAGAAAACCTTATTTAAGTCAAGAGAATTGAATTCATATAAAAGAAAAAAAAATCTTTCTTGAATCTTCAATTCGTCCAGGAAAAAATTTTTTAAAAAAAAACTAACCTCTTTTTTTCTAGTTTCCTACACTATCTCAAAGGGGAAAAAAATCACTTGATAATTAACAATACAAACACCATCGATCAATGTGGAAAAGTAACTATAATTTCAAGAAAATCGATTCATTGAAACTTAAAAAAGAAAAAACCCTAAAAAATTAAACAAAAGAAGTAAAATGAAAATTTCGCACTAATAATAATACCAAAAGAAGAAAAACACATTTATTTCGATAAATTAAAAAAACAAATGAAATTAAATCAAATTCAATCAAAATAACATAGAATTTACCTCCAACTGAAAAAAAAAAGAAGCTAAAAGAGGTGCCGACGACGAGGAGTTTAAAGATAAACACGATGATAATAGCAACACTGTTACTGCAATTATACAGTGAAAAACAAAAAGAGTGTGTGCGCGCAAGCTTAGATTTGAGAGATTAGCAGCAGAGAAAGGTGGAAATTCAAAGCCATTTGATTGATACAGGAGAAGAAGATGAATAAGCCGATGATGATGATGATGATGAAAATAAAAAAATAAAAAAATAATCGCGCGAAGGAGTACGAGATAAAGATAGAGAGAGAGAGAGAGAGAGATAGGAGGGAAAATAAAGATCACGAAGAGACTTTTTGCGTGTGTCGTGTGTGTGTGAGCATTTTGTTAATTGAACAGTGATTTATAAATGAAAAATAAATAAATAAATTAGAGAGATTTATTTTTAATTAAAAAAAGGATGTGGGGTCAGGTCAGGTCAGGTCAGGTCAGGGTAATCTGGGGTAGTCAGCAGGAGAAGACTAAGCCTGGATAATGGGGCTTTGTTTTTTCTAATTATTTTTTGAAATTTTTCAGAAATGACATCTTCCAAAAAAATTCAAAAATGACTAAAAAATGAAAAAAAATAAAAATACCGTTTTTTTTCTTTCAAAAATATAATATTCAACAATAATTATTTTAAAATTAGGAAAAAGGTACAAAAACCATGTTATCGTTGTGCCCTGAGTTCAATTTACCCCATAATATTTTTTTAGGTACAAATAACTCCTGAACATTAATAAAATGAGACAAAATCTCCCCTATATTTAACACCATTTACAGCTCTGTGAATCGGGCTCTTATATGGCCTAAGGGTCCCACCAAGTTTGACATGTGAAACCCACATATCTGGTATTAACAAGAAAGAAAGGAAAAAAAAAGAAAAAAAAGTGCAGCAGTGGCTGTGCCCTCTTTTCCTCATTCTTCCTCGTCTCATCCCTTCTCCTCCCTCTCTGGCTCTGTCCCTCTCTCTCTGTGTCTCCGTCTCTGTCTCATCTCTTTTTCTTTGTCTTTTATTTCTTCCAATCAGCATCACCTCTTTTCTTCTTTCAGCCAGCACCAACCACCTGCTTCTATCCGCCAAGCAATCGTTATTGCTGTTGCTGTCACAACGTTCAACACCGTCGAGCAGCGAGGGACCAACATCGTCGTTTGTCTAATAGCCAAAACTGCTACTGCTGGTGAGATAGCGGCGTCAGGTGAAGTCGAGGACTCTGAGCTTAGTGAACGACCAGCACTCGCCTCGTCACCACTCCAGCCCCTAACATCTGCCCATCCATTTGCACACAAGAGGTTGCTGCCTTCTCGACCTCGACACACAACAACAGTAAGGTTTCTGCCTTGATCCCAAACAACGACAAGCAATGCAAGGCTGCTTGTCTTACACAAAAAATTAGAGCAATTTCTCCAGCCACCACCAACCACCAAGTTGCTCTCATTGGTTTTGGCATTTCCCCAAGCCAAGTTACAACAATCTCAATTAAAAGTTTATTCAAGAAGAAAATTTAATCAAGGTAATTTAGCTTCTCAAGTTAATTTTGATTAAATTCTAAGATGTTGCTCTTGTATTTAGATGTTATGCCTTTGTGAATTTGAATTTATTGTGCTTTGTTGGTGATTTTTGTGCCCTTACTCTTTAGGAAATAAGTCTTGCTTAAGGCCATTTATCAATTTTATTTGATGAATATTTGTTTAGCCAAATGCCACTAATTTGATGATTTTAGCCATTTCCCCAAAATTTGTTCACTATTGAATGCTTGAGATGAGTTGAGCTTCTTGTGCAAATATATTTTAGCCGAAAGAACTAGTCAATCTTAGCTAGTTAATTTGCCAATTTCACTAATTCATGTTTTGCTTTCTTTCTTTTTAATACCAGACGCGTGGAGAAGAGAAAATAAAATGGAAATTGGGGATTTTTTTCTTTTTTCTTTCTTTCTTGTTAATACCAGATGTGTGGGTCCCACATGTCAAACTTAATGGAGCCCTTAAGCCACATAAGCGTCTAATTTGCAGAGCTGTAAACGGTGTTAAATAGAGGGGGGATTTTGTGTCATTTTGTTAACGTCCAGGGGTTATTTTGTACCTAAAAAAATGTTATGGGTAAATTGAACTTAGGGCACAACGTTAAGGGGGTTTTTGTACCTTTTCCCTTAAAAATACAATAATTGATCTCACGTATAAAAAAAATCAAAAAAATCATAAAAATAACTTAAATAGTCAAATAAAATAACAAATAACATTTATCAAAAACAACTGAAACAACCGAAATAAATAAAAAATCACAATACACACTCACCAAATCAACGAGAACTTATGAATTGACAAAAATCTATTAATACACACAACACTAGAAATACAAATTCAAAAACAAAACAAGAACAAAATAAAGTCTAAAAATCATCCAAATGCCAATAATAAAAATCTATTACTGTCTATAGTACAAGAAACACAAATCTAAAAATAAAATAAAATAAAAATAAGAAGAAAAAAAACATTAATTATAATCATTTAAGCTTTTTTTTGTTATAAATCTATTAAATTTTGTTATAGTTAATGATGGGTTATGTTAAAAACAAGAAAATTTTAGTTAACTTTGCAAAATTAAAAAAAAAAGAATAAGAATAAAAAATGATATACATCGTAAAAAAATTAAAAAAAATATTTATGAAGACACAAATAGATAAAAGTGAGAAAAAAATAACCGTAATTTTAAAAATTTTAGTCAAACAACAATTTATATTATAATTTTACCTTATTTTTTATTATGAGGTAAATACTAAATATTATGTGTTATTTAAGGTTTGTTTAGTAAATTTAGCATATTTCATTATTTATTTTAAGATATATTTTCAAATTAAAATGCACTATTATTTTTTTAGATTTTTGTTTTTACAATAATTTTATATAAACTAATTTAATTCAAATTATTTAAATGTTATAAAATAAGTTTATTTTACCTTTTTAGTACCATTTTTGTCATTTTATTTATTAAAAAATATAATAGCTATTATAAAGTTCTTTTATTTTTTTGAATTAGTGAAATTTTAAGAGAAAAAACACATATAACTAAGGACCCGTTTGGGTTAAAATAAACTAAAAAATGAAAATGGAAATAGTTCATTTCCTTTCTTGATGTTTTTTTTTTTTTTATTTTAAGTCCATCTGCAATGAGAATTCATTATCCCATTAATGAAAATGACTCATTCCCACTCCTTATGAGTAATGAATTTTCACTTATAATCAAGTCAAACAAATCATAGTTAAATATTTAAATTTTATCATATATTATTTAAAATTTATAAATAAAATATATAAATTAGTATAAATAATTATTAAAAACTATATAATTTTTATAATAATTTTTAAAATTATAATAATATCATAGTTAATAAATAACAAATTTTTTATAATAAATTTTTTATAGTAAATTTTTTTAATATATAAAAAATAATTATAATGTTAATTTTTATATATAGAAAATAATTATAAAATTTTTTAAGTGATAAATGATATTGATTCTCATTCTCATTTCATATTGACCAAACATATTCTTTAAATTTTTATTTTCTTTTTATTCTTTTTCATTCCGATTCCAATTTAGGAGAACGAACCGAACACCCTCTAAATTGTTAGATAAAATAAAAATTAAAACATGTATTAAATGAAGGTATAAAAAATAAAAAATATATATACTGTAAATAGTAAAAAATATGCAAAACCATGGTTCAAATATAAGTTTTCATCTTATTCCAAAATAAATTAATTTTAAAAGCACCATAAAAAAAATGCATTATTTAATTGTTTACACAACAAATAAAACATTATTTTCTTATCTATAAATATTTTTACAATATAGATATAAAATTTAATGTTTATAAGAAAGGATATTGGTTTATATTTAAATATTTTAAAATAATTTTGGTTTTACCTTTGAATTATTTTTTAAGGACCATATCTCATTTATAAAGGTAAAAATATAATTATTTGTTCAAATTAGGAAAAGTATAATTAGATTTTCCTGCTTTTGATCTAGCTTTTTTTGTCATTTTATTAATTGAAAATAAATGTCCAAATAAAGAATTCTAAAATTATTTTATTTTTAGCAGTATCAACGAGAACTTATAAATTGACAAAAATCTATTAATGCACATAATACTAGAAACTCAAATTCAAAAATAAAACGAGAATAAAATAAAATTTAAAAATCATCCAAATGCCAATAATAAAAATTTATTACTGTCTATAGTACCAGAAACACAAATCTAAAAATAAAATTAGAAAAAAATATGAAGAAAAAAAAATATTAATTATAATCATTTAAGCTTTTTTTTTAGAAATATATATATATATATATATATATATTATAAAACACGAAAAATTTAGTTAACTTTGCAAAATTAAAAAAAGAATAAGAATAAAAAAACGATATACAACATAAAAGTATTTATGAAAACATAGATAGATAAAAATGAGAAAAAAATAACCATAATTTTAAAAACTTTAGTCAAACAATAGTTTACATTATAATTTTACCTTATTTTTTATTATGATATAAATACTAAATATTATATGTTATTTAAGGTTTATTTAGTAAATTTAGCATATTTCATTATTTATTTTAAGATATATTTTCAAATTAAAATGCACTATTATTTTTCTAGATTTTGTTTTTACAATAATTTTATATAAACTAATTTAATTCAAATTATTTAAATGTTATAAAATTAGTTTATTTTACCTTTTTAGTACCATTTTTGTTATTTTATTTATTAAAAAATATAATAGCTATTATAGAGTTCTTTTATTTTTTAGAATTAGTGAATTTTTAAGAGAAAAAACACATATAACTAAGGACGTTAAAATAAGCTAAAAAATGAAAATGGAAATAGTTCACTCATAGTCAAGTCAAACAAATCATAGTTAAATACTTAAATATTATCATATATTATTTAAAATTTATAACTAAAATATATAAATTAGTAAAAATAATTATTAAAAACTATATAATTTTATAATAATTTTTAAAATTATAATAATATCATAGTTAATAAATAATAAATTTTTTAATATATAAAAAATAATTATAATGTTAATTTTTATATATAAAAAATAATTATAAAATTTTTTAAGTGATAAATGATATTGATTCTTATTCTCATATCATATTGACCAAACATATTCTTTAAATTTTTATTTTCTTTTTATTTCTTTTCATTCCGATTCCAATTTAGGAGAACGAACCGAACACCTTCTAAATTGTTAGATAAAATGAAAATTAAAACATGTATTAAATGAAGGTATAAAAAATAAAATATATATATACTTAAATAGAAAAAAATATGCAAAACCATGGTTCAAATATAAGTTTTCATCTTATTCCAAAATAAATTAATTTTAAAAGCACCATAAAACAAAATAAATGCATTATTTAATTGTTTACACGACAAATAAAACATTATTTTTTTATCTATAAATATTTTTACAATATAGATATAAAATTTCATGTTTATAAGAAAGGATATTGGTTTATATTTTAACATTGTGAAATAATTTTGGTTTTACCTTTGAATTATTTTTTAAGAACCATACCTCATTTATAAAGTTAAAAATATAATTATTTGCTCAAATTAGGAAAAGTATAATTAGATTTTCCTGCTTTTGATCTACCTTTTTTTTTGTCATTTTATTAATTGAAAATGTCCAAATAAAGAATTAAAAGTTATTATAAAATTATTTTATCTTTGGCAGCATCAAAAAAATTAAGATATTTTATGTGCATTTATATGGAATTAAAATGGACAATTATTTTAATATTTTTTATAATTTTAACTCATTTTTGTTTTCATTATAACTTTATATAGTAATTTAATTTAGATTACTTAAACGTTATAAAGTAATTTTGTTTTATCTTTAAATTATCATTTAAGGACCACATCTCATTTATAAAGTTAAAAATATAATTATTTGTTCTAATTAGGCAAATGATTATTAGATTTTCTTTCTTTTAATTTGCTGTTTTTTTGTCGTTTTATTAGTTAAAAATAAAAATTTAAAATTAACAACTATTATAAGGTTGTTTAATGGCACAAAAAATTAAATAACAAAAAAGAACAACTATAAAAATTGTTGAATAAAATGACAACTAAAATCATAAAATGAAAAATAGTACAAAATTAAAACAATATTATAAATTAAAATAATGACAACTAAATGTGCTTTTACGCATTATTCGCATTATTTCCATTTCATTCAAAAGTAAAATTATTTTTAAAAGATAACTGTAAACTCAAAATTGAAGTATGAAAAATCAAATAAGAATTTGAGAAGCAAATTAAAAACTTTATTGATCTTGAGAGTGTAATCTCTATAAAATTTTTATTACAAAGAATTTAAATCCTTTAATTCAAATCTCATAATATTTTTAAATAACTTGAATTAAGGATTTTTTTTGTAACTTGATCTTGAATCAAATATGAACTTGGAAAAAAATACTTTTGATGATTTTGGAAAATTTTGAGACTTGAAGAACTTGAGTCTTGAACTTTGAGACTTGAATAAGACAGAGTTTCAAGGCTTTACTTCTTGATCTTTGATATCCTCTAAAAGTTTGAGAGTCACCTCTATTTATAGGCACTTGTAGAGTTAGTGCAAGTATTATGAAATTTCATAACTCTAGTTGTAGGATTGATTTTAACCACCTATGATGCAATTTGATTGGCTCATCTGCATCATTATTTAAATAAATAATTTTTATAATTATTATTTATTTATTATTATCTTAATGGCATTTTTGAAATAATTTGATTGGCCATTAAAATAATTAGATTAAGATAATAAATTAAAATATTTGATTGGTCTAAAATTTTTATAAATTTATCAGACTAAAAATATTTAATTAGTCTAATTAAATTATTTAATAGACCGAAAATATTTTATTGATCTAAAAATAATTTATAAAAATTTACATATCTATAGTAAGATATAACAAAATAAAATTATTGCTCAATTGCTCTTGTAAATAAATAAAACTGAAATATTTCCATTTATGAATATTTGTACATTTTGGATATATAAATATTATATTTGTAAAAAGATCAATTCATATCTTTTTTTTTGTTCATTAATTTTAGTAAAGGAAAAGAGTTTTAAGATATTTTATGTGCATTTATTTGGAATTAAAATGGATCATTATTTCAATATTTTTATAATCTTAACTCATTTGTGTTTTTATTATAATTTTATACGATAGTTTTTATTAACAGCTATTATGGTGTTGATTTACTCTTTAATGGCACCAAAAATTTTAAAAAATAAAAAATAACTATAAATAAATTGTTGGATAAATTGACGGCTAAAATCATAAAATGAAAAATAGAACCAAATTGAAATAACATTATAAATAGTTGAAAAAAAAAAACCCAAAACCTGTGTTTTTGCCTATTATTCACATTCTTTCCATTTTATTCCAAAGTAAAATTATTTTAAAAGGTGAGGCACAAAAAAATAAAATTATTACTTATTGTTCTTGTAAATAAATAAAACTAAAATATTTTTATGTAAAATATTTTTACAGTGTGAATATAAAAGTATTGTGTTTGTAGAAAGATCTATCAATTTATATATCTATTTTTGGTTCATTGATTTTAGCAGAGGAAAAGAGATTAAAAAGAGTAAAGTAAAAAAAATTAAAATAAGTTGTTGAATAAAATGACAATTAAAAAAATATTATTTGAATGATGGTATGAAATATGCAAAATATTATTCAAATTTTTTGTATTATCTTTGTTCTTTCCATCTTATTCTAAGATAAACTAAATTTAAAAATATAAAATAAGGTAAAAGCAGTACTTAATTGCTCTTGTAAATAGCCTCATTTTCTTTTAATTTTCTCTTTTATTTTTTATTTTATAGCCACTCATCTTTCTTATATAAGAAGGGGTAATTTTTGGCTTTTCTTGACCTGAAATCACCTCTCTACCCGTAATTTTTATCAATTTATTTTTTAAATAAGTGGTTATTTTACATAGATCTGGGTTTTATTTTATTTTTTTTAATTTGTTATCTTATTGCGGCGTTTGTGTAACATCCATACCCTTAAGAGGATTATAATTAAGCATGATTATAATTATAGAGATATTAAGATACAAGATAAGGAAACATTGGAAATTAAATTTCTTAGTATGAATAAATTTGAAGAAATTAGAAAGAGATGGTTTAAGAAAAGGAAGGCAAGTAAGTTTGAGAAGTGAAATTGAAATTTTGGAAGGATTAATTATAGATGAAGGCTTGGTAGTAAAAAGTGCTAAAATTTCAATAGGTGGCAACATTTGATCAATATATATATATATATATATATATAAAAAGAACAAGAAAAAAGAAGAAGAAGAAGCTAGAATGTGGACATGTGGCAACTCAAAAAAATTACTATTATTAAAATTAAATTAATTAGAGGATTAAACTTTTAAAAAAAAAGGTACATGTGTCACATTCTTGGAGGCTTGTAGTAATACTTATCAATGGAGATGATTATTTTCATTTTAAGTTTATCAATTAATTCTTATCCATGGGAGGATTATCTTCATTTTAGTTTATCACTTAACCCAAAAAAAAAAAATGAAGGAATGGAGAGAAAGGGTTGAAGGAGTTCAAGCAAAGGTGAGTAAACTCTTCATTCTTTTAATTCTTGATCTTGAGAATTTTATTAGGTGAGTAAACATCTTTTCCAATTCTTTGTTGAGTCTTAAGTTTGTCTTGAAACTTTTATTTAGTTGAATTTAATTCTTGAAAAATCCTGCAATTTAATGTTCCAAAATTACTTGCTGAGGTTGATTGTTTAAATATGATTTGTGTAAAGGTTATCCAAATATTGGTTTATACTTGTTGAGAATTCATTTAGGAACAAAAAGATTTTCCATTAAAGATTTAGAAATTCTGTGCACCTGTAAATAGTAAACTTTCAAGAACTATATCGTGAGTTCTGAAACTCCAAATTAGATGATTTTTTATGTCAATAGAAACTTTGGAATGTTGTCTACAAATTTGTCAGAAATAGAATAAACCCAGTTCTATTGTTTTAATGGATTTTTGAAGCTATCTTTTTTATTGCACAAAATTTATAAACAACTTGACCAAGCAAACTGATTTTGATGATTCTTCTCACTCACACATCCAATTGGTGTAAAACTAATTGAAAATCAATCTAGATAGACAAAAGTTTAAATCTGGAGAATTTTATTTAATAATATAAACCATAGAACATTTGATAAATTTTTTATTACACCCTATGAATTCTATTAAGGTGACAATTTGTTGAGTAGGCATATCAACTTCAAAGGACCATAACTTTATCTCTACAACTCTAAATGAGGTTAATGTTGTTTCTATAGAAACTTGGAGATGTTCTCTATAACTTTTTAGTTTTGAGTTTTTTTTTTTGGGCCTAAAAAATATAACTACATTAAGAGCTCAAAGTATACAGAGGAAATAACAAGACAATTACAACACTTACATTAAACAAATTCATAACCAAATGTCTTGCTATCAGAGGAAAATAATAGAGAGAAGAGAAACAAGCATTTGCAATAAAAGAAGAAAAGAAACAAACTACTAATATACCAGTACACTGGCACCGCAAAGTGAGAACCATCAACACAGTAAATGGAGAAGCCACCCACTGTGTGGGAAGACTTGATTTCTGATTGGTAGGCCAGAAGAAATTTACCTTGTTCTTTATGAAATGATGGGAGCAGTAAAACCCATCTTAAACCACAAAGAGAGAATCTTGATTAAAGGGTAAACAAAAATAAAAATTCTCTTAAAATAACCTTGATTATCCTTCTCTATTGAAAGATTCATATGTTTTTCTCTTGCTCTGCAACCCATAAAATCCCCATTAAAATGGAGCAAAATCATCACTGAGGATGAATAAAAAAGGATATATATAACCTTAGATAGAACACAACTAATAATTATACAAGGAAGAGAACTATAAACCAATAGAAAAAAGAAAGAATGGCCAAAATCTGACCAAAAAAAGGCTAAAGATGGCCAAAATCTAATAAAAAATGGTCGTTCTTTCTAGAAAAAAGATATGTACAGTACCAAGCAAAGAAAGATCGAGAGAATAAAGAGAGGAGAGAGATTTTGTAATTTTTAATTACTGTAGTTTTGAGTTAGAGTTGATTTAGCCTGTATGATTATCGAATGAAGCCATACTTCTTAATGCTTAATCTATCATAGTAATTGAGCTAATTGTGATTCGACCTCTATAAATTTCTTTGTGGTTATCAAATTAAAGTGAAATTTTTATGACATCTACTAGACACATAAATCAAACACTGTATAAAATTTGAGCTTCCAATTCCTTTCCTATAATTCTCAAAAAAATTTCAAAGTTAGCCCTGCGCATCTGCCTTGGCAAAGTCATTTTATCTAGTTCAATTGAGTTTTGGTTTAGCAAATGGTGGGGTTAGGCTATGGAATCTTAAACGCATGTTAATGGATTGATGGTTATCATATCCAAATGTGAACATACTGAAATTAAGGATAATTGTGGGTCTCTAATGGGCATGAAGTTCAAGTAGACAACATACATGCAACTATGGACATGCATGTATATTAAGTAGAATTTTTTTTTTTTGAAATGGAGAGTAAAATCTGTATACACTTACCCTAAAGGTATATCTAAGGCATTAATTAAGTATTCAAAGTGTATACTTGTACTTCAAAGGTATATGTGTTTAAATATGAAAAGTGATTTAAATATTTTATTTTAAGAAATCGTTTAAAGTATACTTTATGGTAATATATTCGGTATACAAAAGGTTGATTTTAAGTATATTTTAGGTATATGTGAGAAGTACATTTTGTATATGAAAAGTGTATATTGTATTTATCAACAAGCAATTGATGAATGTGTTTTGAGCAATAAGAGCAATGAATAAACACCGTATGTTAGTGGCAGTAAGACCATGTCTAGGATATAGAGGAGCTAGTAAATGTGTATAGTCGTTGCCTGGGGCTGGGTGCACATTTTACCTTGAAGATGTAAGACATGCCTAGAAAATATATATAGCCATTGCCTAGGCCGGATACATATTTTGAAGTGTGTATAGTCGATGCCTAAGGCGGCTGGATGCACATTTTATCTAGTAGATGTAAGACCGTGCCTACAGTATATATATAGTTATTGCCTAGGGCTGGATACATATTTTGTCTATGGTTTGGCAGTCGAGAGAAATTGACGAAAATGAGATATATTTATATTTATTGGCTTAAGTGCTGATCACATTTAAGACGTTGTATGCATACTGATGTTATTATATTACTTTCGGTATAGTGCGGTGCCATACTATATCCAATGTCATTATTATATGTGTGTAGTTTACTCTGATAATGCTCTTATGATGAATTATTTCATGAAGCTATGTCATTATATTTCAGTAAGTTATTTTATTATGATTAATGTTATTGAGATCACTTGAAATTTTGATGTTATAATATTGTGGACTATTTTATATAAATGACTTGCTGCAAAATACTTTTGAGTAAATTGATATTATTTGTTTACAATACAAACTACTAGTGAACTGTGAGTATATATATGAAACTATGACTTGTTATGTTCTTATTTTCCTATACGATTTGTTACTTTTCTTTGTAGTTCGCTCATTGGGTATTTCCTTGGAAATGCTCTCTACTCTCTTAACATAATTTTTACAAAGTAGCCGTTACTGGCTTGAGCATGGATGTGAAGTCAATACTTCAAATTAGGTGTTGACAATTTAGTGGAAGAGCATGTAGAAAATTAGTGTACGACCTTTGGAAGTACATGAATAAGTTTGGTTTAGTACCAAGTCTATTGTGTAAAAGGGAGAGAGCTATGTATTTTTGGTAATTGTGATAAGGGTAACAGGGGGCATCGAGATCAAGGATCGGTGCATTTATAGCATCGGGGCACACAAGCTAATGGTGACCATTTACCAATTTCTGCGTTATTATTTGTTGGGAGTTTCTGCCTGAATAGGCTTTGTAGATTGGAGTCATCACCCAACTTGTATCAGGAGAAAGTGAATTAAAAATCCACTTTCCTAACCAGAGAATCTGGGTTCGGGGGGTAGGAGTTACTTATCCTATTTCTTATTATACATATTACTTATTCATTCACTACTTCACCCTAGTTTCGGTTTTATGATGCATTTACCATACTCAATCATTAGTCAGCTTAAATTGGAAATAAAGCGCGGGATAATTGGATTGACGAGCATTCATCACATAATAAATAATTAAGTAAGCATCCATCAATCAAGCAAATGATTATGTAAGCAAGTAAGCACGTAGCACACAAGCATGCAAGAAATAATCAAAATAAACACACAAATGAGCAAAATAAAAACAAGGAAATGGATTAAGGATTACAACCCAAGAAAAGAGTCTGTTCTAATAAATACATCCAAAATAGAAAATAAAAGGGGGAATTGGGATTAAGAACTACTTTGTCTTGGAAAAAGCAAATTCTATTAAGTACATTAAAATAATAAAAAGAAAAGAAAATAAATCTATTCTAATAATCCTGCAAAACAAGGGTTAGTTTTCAAACACATGCAAGCACACATCACACTTAGAACAATTTAATATATTTCATTCATTCATAATTTGAAATAAGTAATTAAACACATAATCAAACAAGGATGCATGATGTAAGATTTTGAAAATTTGGGTATTTTAGTGTGAAGTCATCATTTTTATTGTAAAAATAGAACTTTTTATGATGAGACAAATATAAAGAAATCAAAATGGAAAAGATGCAAATAAAATGATAAAAATGATAAAGATATTATTCCCAAACTTCAATATCAACACAATAATAAATATTCAAAATAAAATAAATAAAATGCAAAAAAAAATGATAAAAAAATGCAAGAGACAAATGGTCATCCAACCCCTTCAACTTGTATACTCAGGCCACATAGGCCGAATTTAAACTTTTTCAGTAATTAAACCCAAAACTTCTATTATCAGGCCTATTAAACCCAAATTCCTAGCCTACCTCGTGTGTGGTCTGCACTTTAACTAAAAATATATAATTAAATGGATTTTTAATTATGTAATAAAAAAATAGGCATAACTAATTGATGAACTGCAGCTTCTCCATCAACATCCACACCGCCTCTTCATCACCCACTGACAGCTACATCTTCATCACTATCCCATTGCCACCTCTCCATCACCACCTGCCATGACCATTACTTTTACCTTTTCACCATCAACCATGGCCATTGCAACACAGTTCAGGCGCTTTTGAAGCAACAAAATCAATGAATCAAATTCAATTTCACCTCCAATCGCGAAGCACAAAACCTTTTCGAGCTATCACAGAAGACAACATGAACAGACTGAAACCTTAACGCATCAGCTGAGTAAAAAGTAGCTGAAATATTCCCTAAATCACTTAATTCTTCAACAACCAAACACACAGAATAGCTATGATTCTTCACTGCATTTCTTAACCTCATTTTGAAGAGCAGTGCAAATCACCTATCAATTAACCCAAGAAATTACAAGAAAATACCAAAAAGAAAGTGAAGAAATCAATACGCACAACAATTTGATAATTTCCACTTTCATTACCGGTCCTTCCTCAAGAAATCATTATGGAAATCCTCTCTCGTTTGCCTGTCAAATCTCTAATTCAGTTCAGGTGCATTTCTATTTATTCAAATCATTAATTTCTTGTTAAAGATGAATATTTATAATGAATGGGTTATTGGGTCTTGTGATGGATTGTTATGTGTGGCTATGAAGCAAGATTTTGTGACTTTATTGAATCCATCTACAAGGGTGTTTAATGAATTGCCTCATCTAAGTTTTGGAAAGAAATCAGGTAGCTATATTGTTTTTGGGTTTGGTTATGACAGTGAAATAGACTAAATTGTTGTTGTTGTGTTTAATGGTAGTCTTAGTTCTGGAAATAAGAGTATAGTTGAAGTTTGTGAGCGGAGAACCAGCACTTGGAGAAGGATTGGAGGCTTTGAATATGGTGTTCCTTATGATGAATCGGGAAAATATGTTAGTGGTACTCTTAATTGGCAAGTAAGGCGTGAAGGAGATGTGGTGGGACTGATGTGGATTATTATTTCTTTTGATTAATCTTTAGTGGGGACTTTACAAAAATGGGAGAGCAACTCTGAAGCTTCAGTGACTCCATTTTGCCAAAATTTGCTTGCTTCTTCTTGATTTTGTTCCTCACAGTTTTCTTTTCTGGTTGTGCTTTTGCATTTCTTCATTTGAAGCAGTACTAACCACTAGATGCGGCGGCGGTGACAACAATAGAGGTGATGGTTTTGGACCGAGGACGAAGGGTTTTGGTTTGGTTCAATTAATGTAGATTTTTTTAATATTTTAAATTTAATTTAGTTTAAAAATATTAATAAAATATTCAATAAAAATTTCACTGTATTTTTATAGAGTTTAGGTTCCACGCACATAGTGTAATCTAAATTTAGATTTATTTGGCCCTAAAAATATAAGTTTTGGACTTAATTATTGAAAAAGTTCAAATTCGGCCTATGTGACCCGAGTATACAAGTTGAAGGGTTTGGATGACCATTTGTCCAAAATGCAAGAAAAGAGTATGGAAGGAGAAAAATGCAATACAAATGATTTTTTTAATTAAAAAATGATTGAGAGATCCTAAGAGGGATCGGGTTGTTACCTTTGTCGCATGCTTTGACTTAGTTGGAGCTTGGTTTGGATTTATAAATCTAAATCCTAAGATAAAATGATTTTTGGTTTGAGTATTTGGGAGAGAGAAGGGTCTCTAAGTGCTTTAGGAGAGAGAGTGTGTGTCTTTTTTGGGTGTCAAAATCGTGTCTAGTGTTTCAAAAATTAAGAGCGAAAAATCCCCTAAAAAGGCTAAAAAAATTGATTTTTATATAAAAAAATCGACCCATAACCATTAACCCAAGTGCACGGGTTGCGTGATCCACGCCTGTAAGTAAAGCACCCATGCTCGTGGGTAGGGCTAAGCATCAGTCGATTTGGTTCGATTCGGTCATGAATTTATGAAATTTAATCAATTTTTTGAAGTCAGTTGGAACACCGAACCGAGCCAAAAATTATGAAGAAAACATCGATTCGATAGACAGATTATTTTGTTATGGTGGTTTGGTTGAATGGTTTGGGTTCGGTTGGGCCGAATTGATGGGCTGGGCCAAAAATAATAAAAAAAAATACATATTAACTAATTTAGGCAAAGCCCAATTGCTGTTACATAATTACAAAAGGTTCAAATTGGGGTCAAGCCTAAGTGTAATATAATTACAAAATATATAAGCCTGTAATGATCTAATCTAACATAATTACATAGGCTATTTGTCATGTTACTTTCTATACAATTACAGAACTAGTCAACTAGATACAAAAAAATAATTGAAGTGATTATAGTAATGTTAAATGCTTCCACTTCTTAGAACATGTCTTCAACAAAAAATCAGAAGCCAAAATTAAGAGCTTCCACAAACATTTTATATGTAAAAGGCTTGCATATCATTTGTAAAAGATATATTGATTGCATACCATACCATAGCTTATGTGCACCCAAAAGCTTACAACTGCTGCATTTTAACAAAAAAAAGAACAACACATAATAACAATAAAATCAAACACTGAAAACCAAATTAAAATTAACAAGTTAGAAGCATCTTCATGATTTTAAAGTTTTCAAGTAATGTCCAAATGGTGCCAGAATTTCTGGCAACAAAGAGATGTCACCTGATAAATCTCAGCAAATACATTCACACAATTTGTACTGAAACTTAAGTGGAAGCATCTTCATGGCCCAACCCAACCAAATATTCACAAATATGTAACCAAGTAACAAAAAAAAGCATAAGCAAATAATTAAATGGAAAATAGACAGAAATAAAATGTAAGGTGGGCTTAGATCTCATGAATTGCAATTCATTATAAAAATGCGACTATAATTTCTGGCAACAAAATACATACCACCAAGAAATTACAGCAAGCACGTTTACTTCTTAGCTTAATGAAGGTGAAAGCATCATCATAGCCCATAATCATAAATGAACACTGGCAACTGAAGGTTAGCCACATCAACATTGTTTTTTAATAGGTTTAAACTCATGCAACAGCAACACTGGCAACTGAAGGTCAGCCACTTTAGTGTTGCAGTTCAATGTGTTTAAACTTATTCAACAATAAACACTGGCAATTGAAGTGCAGTTACTTCAGTGTTAGTTACATAGCACACATCATAGAGCACAGGCAGAGCAACTGAAACAAACAATACATGCACATATGT
The DNA here is from genome assembly GCA_949671775.1 of Mallotus repandus. Classification (NCBI taxonomy): domain Eukaryota; kingdom Viridiplantae; phylum Streptophyta; class Magnoliopsida; order Malpighiales; family Euphorbiaceae; genus Mallotus; species Mallotus repandus. The sequence continues at coordinate 32,865 of CATIWM010663092.1, forward strand.
GAGCAGTTAAAGTATTATATGATAACAATAAAATTTTACTGAAATTTCATGTTAAGTGACACTTGACAATGCCATAGTTAGGCCAAATCCAACTGTAGGTAACTCTGTCAAACAAAGAAAATGAAAGTATTAAATCAGATTGAGAAGAAGAAGCAGAATTAAGAAAAATTCAATTAATAAACAAGTCTGACCAATTTGCTTCCACATACCTTTCTCAAACTGCTCAACTTCATCCAAAGACTCCCCAATTAAGACTAGTGTTATAGACAATCTCATCCAGTCTGTAGAATAGATTAGAGCTTCCATAATTTTAGGTGTCAAAAAACTTTTAAAACAATCATGCACCCTCCCTCCTATGCTAAAAGCAGATTTAGAGGCTACTATGGATATTGGCACAGCTAACACGTCACGTGCTAGGGTTAAGAGAATAAGAAATCTCATAGAATTGATCTTCCACCATCTGAGAATGTCAAATGTGTCATCTTCCTCAATCACAGACTTAGAGAGATAGATATCTAATTCAGATTTTTTATTCCCACACTATCCAAGTTTCCAGTTTGTGCTTCTTAAATCTGGCTTTTAGCAAGACCCATATTTCCTAAAATCGGCAGAAGTACCCTCAAAGGCATCAATTGAGTGTCCAGATTGAGAAGTAGAATGAGAAGTAGGTTTATAAGAAGCATAATAGTCATCAAGTAATTCATACAATGCAGCTTTAACATTAGAGTATAGGCTTCCACCTATAGAATCCCCATAAATATGATTTAGGGAACACTCCATGTATTACAACTTGTCTCTAGGATCAAGAACAGTAGCAATGAAAATTAATAAGTTCACTTTTTGAGGATCCCCCCAATGTTTGTCAAATTTAGCTTTCATAGAAAAGGCCATTGCTCTTTCACTAGGATCAGCATCACTTTACCACTCATTTAAAATAATGAACAGATCAAAAATTTTAAAGAAAAAAGAGTTTGCAGTAATATACTAAGAACCAAAAATTGTCAGAGTCATCTCATAGAAATGATGCCAAAAGGGCAACAAGTTGCTTGATTGAAAGCCAGTCCATAAAATCAAGTACATCATCTCCTAAGTCTACTCTAAATGCATTTTCGCATTCCTCATATTTTTCAAACACCTTTTCAAATAAGCAAGCAATAGACAATATGACATAGGTTGAATTCCACGTAGTGGCCACATCTAGAGTCAATGAACACTTAGACTCTACACCAAGCAAGTCAGTAAACTCCTTAAATTTGTGCAACCTAGCAGGTGTGTTCCTAATATATCTAACTGCTTCTCTAACCCTTTTAACTAACATGCCAGATTCTTTCAACCCCTCATTGACTACTAAATTTAGAATGTGTGCTATGCATCTCATGTACACATATTTGATTTTGACAGCAGATGTGCCCTAAGAAAATAATTTTTTCTTAAAAAAACCAAGTGCAGTGTCATTGCTAGATGCATTATCTACTGTCACTATGAAAACATTTTTTATACCCCAATCAAGAAGACAGTTTTCTAAACATTTTACAATGTACTCATCCCTATAAGAAGTAATAGGGACAAATGAAATTATCTTTTTATGGAGCTTTCACTCAGAATCAATGTAATTAGATGTAATGCACATGTAGCTTTTTTTTTTAAGAAAATAAGAACTTCATTACTGACAGGAATCCCATAACAACACATTATAAATAAAAGATGGAGGGGTAGAATCTCACTCTATAAAACCAACAGATGAACTTAAGGCTCTAGCCAACATATGAGCCATTATGTTCGCTGATCTCCTAATGAAATGCACAACACAATTTGTCATATCTCCAAAAAGAGATTTACAGTCATTAATAACTAAACCAACCATTTGATTATTTATGGCAGAACCTTTAAGAGACTGCACTAGTTCTAGTGAATCAGCTTCAATCATAACCTTAGTTGTGGACTTTTGCTTAAGCTAGCTAAGTACCTCGCGAAGTCCCAATGCCTCAGCAAGGAATGATCTGCAAGACCAGAACGACTTCCATTGCCAGTTGTGCAGAAAGTACCTTTGTCATCACGTAAAACCCAGCTAAACCCAATTAAACTCACATCTACAAACACAACCCCATCGACATTACATTTAAGCCAACCTAACTGAGGTCTCAACCAATGAATAAGCCCTTCATCTTCATCAGGTAAATGATCCCCTGTTCTGATATGTTGGGTAGTTTACCACTGGAAGAAAATGAACTGACCATGTTAATAATATGGACAGCTGATTGATGCTTATTATTCCAACAAACATCATTCCTATTATGCCAAAGTCCCCATAAAACCATCCCAGCCAGCAGTATTTTTTCCAACGACACAGAATGAACCGGATTAGAAAACCAATCAAAAAAAGAACTTCCAATGTTAACAAGGTGTTGTAAATTAACCAAACACCAATAACTCAAGGCAAAAGGATAAGAAATAAACACATGCAAGTCTGTCTCTATAACCGTTGAACACACCAGACAGAGAGGATCCATATCCACTCTTCTTTTAATCAGTTCATACTTTGTTGGAAGGCAACCTCTACAAGCTCTCCAAAGTAAATTTTTAACTTTCGGAGAGAGCTTCAGATCCTAGAGCTAACCCCAAACCCCTGAATTTGGAATGGAAACTGAACCAATGGCATGACGACGTAAATAATGGTACGTACTCTTAACTGTATAAATACATTTCTTATCTAAGGACCACATGACAGTATCCTCAACAATTCGATTACTAAGAGGAATGCT